>JAUTBT010002480.1:0-10085 GCA_032361225.1 Lepetodrilus schrolli | reverse complement strand
CCTGCCCTAAACTGACAAGTCGTGATATAAGTGAAAGAATCTTGAAAGCGACTTAAAACCCCAAACAAACAAACAAACAAAAACTCAGACTCGGGCTACAGGCCCCAAGCCACACACAGGGCAAATAACTCGAAGCTATGACAAATAAATCATCTGATTTCCACAGAAAATTGCTGTGCCTAGATCATTTGTGTTCACAATAAAATAATGGTCGACGTAAAAAAAAAGGCAAGTCAGTCTATATGTATTTAGAAAAAAACACTGACATTGTATTTAGAACAGCACTGCTGTCATCGGTGATAGTCATAATTATTCTTACGGTAGAATTGTTTTTCATATTATCCCCTAGTTAGCATAAAATATCTGATTAAAAAATAAATAAAATATATAAAATTTAAAAACATTTTTTTTTTTTAAAAACAATATATATCAAAATTAAAAGAAATAATGTACATGCAATGGTGATTTTGCCACTTAAGATCCTGTAACTAAATGTGTCTATACTTTACCCACCAGTTGACCCCCAATCATTTATCGACAATTTTTACTGATAGAAATGAAATTGCTGTACATTAGAAAAGAAATATACATTTCCAATATTGCTGTGTAACAGAGTACATTTTTCAATATTATGACAATGAAGCTCATGCTTTATTTATAATATTCCATATCAAAACCATTTTCTGTTGCACTTGAGAACATTGATGATTGAAAAGCATATTGCGTTTCTAGTCTTTCCTTTTTCATATATATGCAGATTAACAAGTAGACAGAATTATGTATCTGCTGTATGATAATAAATGTTAGAACTAAAACAACCTACAAAATTTCAGACAAGTGCACAACGGTGACTCAGCCACCCCCATTGCACAGAGAGACTAATTTTTACGGAATCAAATTTCAAATAATGAATCTGGAATTCCAGCTTAATCGGAAATTCTTGTCAACAACACTGTCTTGCACTTGGTCATGAGATTACATGTCTAGGAATGGTGCTAAATGAGGGCTAAAGGAGAAGCCAGGCCAAAGCATTCGTCTCTACTTGACCAGTTCTAGTAATCCCTCTGTATGTATGGCAAAGCCTCCTTCAGAAGACACTAGTATGTACATGGAATATTCTCTGCATCAACAGACTGATCCCTAGTTAATAGTTCAGCTGTCCTCGACTTCCGAACCTCTGCTGTGGGTGTGTGTGTGTGTGTGTGTGTGGGGGGGGGGGGGTGGGGGTAGGAGAGAGTACCACTGCACCTGTCAATCAACACGTGGGCAGAGCCGATGGCGCCCTGAACACTTTAGCTTCACGTACACTGACCAGTGCCAATCAATACTGCAGATGCTTTCATATGCATGCATGTGGGAGGAGTTGGGAACTGTCAATCCAAAGTCTAGTGTGTATGTGTTGGGAATGGGTTTCAGAGAGCCTGTCAATCATTGTAGATTGGGATATTGAACTATACAATGGGGGCGTGGCGTAATCTGTCAATCAGTGGATGTCCAGGTATTGGTGGTCTGTACATAGAAGACACTGTATGGCTGTCGTTATGTGCTGTGGCAGTGTGTAGCCTAGGATTCATATCTCTACCAAACTCCACTTTATGCAACAAATACAGGATTATATGGATATTTCTTAAAAGGTAAGTAAACATTTGGTTTTTAACAACAGAACTTTTAGTTAATAAAGTTATTCATCATTATAGTGGACACCAGCCAGAATTTAAAAGAGAAACACTTTTATTTTTTTAAATATATGAAGAAATACATAAATTATGCCTCAACATTCATAAAGTTTTAAAAAAGAATACATCAACATATGAAGATATTATTACAATACACAACTTTTTTAATATTTTCATATTTACCATAATTTCTCCAATTGATTACGTCTCCTTTAAAGTGAAATACTGAATACAGAAAGTGACGGCATGGCAGCCATATTGTATATAATGATAAAAGACTCTTTATAACGTGACAACAAAATGTCTGCAATATGACAACTTTGATGATTCTTAGACAAAGCAATTGAATCAGTTTTCTTAATCATATTACTGCTTGTTTCCAACGTCAAACATTTTGACAGAAATTATGAAGTGATAATTCCCTCACAAGTCCAGACAGTTATTAATGCTCTCCATTACACTGTGCTCAATCAAAACCCTAGAATCGCCAGAATCGGTCAGAATCACCAGAATCCATTTAGCCAATGGTACCAAACTCAGACAGCACTGGTTTCAATGAACCTGTTGCACAGCCCTGGCGTCAACTGTGTCTTATATACTTCAGCTGTGTCTTATTATTTAGTTAATGCACGACGAGACGGTCTCTCATCATCGTCAGGCTTGGATAGTCTGGTGATGATGAGAGACCAGGCTCCGAGGGTATTAACTATTTAAATCATGGCTTCAAAATTAAGTTCTATAATGCTATTTCTATGTCAGAAATTGTTACAAATGTGTGGAATTATATTGCCAATTTACGAAATCTGAGAGATCCTGAAAGACGTGTTCATGTTGGAAAGCTAGATATTGCAACAGACTGCACATGTGTGCATGTGTGAACAGTAACACTTGCATTCAGAATAATTACATAATATCGTGTTTTGTCTGTGTCTGTATGGATATTAATGCTTGCATTCTCATGTGTGTCGTCTCGGCCTGCATTCAGAATTACACAAATTACACTAGCGACCACAAACTTCATTAAGGGATGTTAATGTCTCATGATACAGCAACTGTTACGGATAAGATACTATTATCGAGAAACATGATGCATCGTTTCTTTAAACCAATATTCATATGAATCTGTGATATATATTTTGTATTAGATAGATGGGCCCTGCATATGTGTTTGAAAATAACACAGTAAACAGCATAGCCTCCCAGAACGCATACATATTTATTTTACATGAAAGTAAACTGCACCAGTTGTCATGGTTATCACTATAATCAACAATTAGGACAAGTAATGTGGAAATACACAACGAAGCATTTAAATTTCCAATTAAAAATAATCACTCCGATTGTTCAGTGCAAAAACATTCATGATTTATAGTTAGCCTTGTTAGTGCAGTCGGTAGCGTACATTGGTTCATTCAATGTGCGTGATTTCATTGTCGTAGGTGCCGAGTCCCATGCAAGGCAAAACATATCTCAACATATCTTTATGAAAAATTTCATAAATAATTAATAATTAGGGAAAAACAACATTAGTGTATTAATGCATTTCAAAGCATTAAAGGCACTTTAACCAAGTCACTGCACAAGTCCTTCAAGTACTGTTTAATTAAGGATATAGATACAAGGGAATAATTGCTATGCAATTGAGGCAATAATCCTTCAGGCATTAAGATGCCATCTTAGATAATCCAATTCAGAGTCAGGTACATATATCTCCTGATACAACATTGCTACTATACCTAATGACGGATGTTTAAAGAGCAGTCATGTCGTCTGCTTATACATTGTATTCACCTGACATGTTTTCACAATCCAAATTGACAATCTATACATTGTCTAAACTTGACTTCTAGTCTACAGGTATTGCTCATGACATATCATGTCATAGTAAATACATTTAGCCAATACCAATGTTAATTACCTAATTGCAGTTTGTGTCCAAGCTTTAATTGCACACTACATTTAACATACAATGCAACATGAAATAATCTTATTTAGCCAAATTCATGTTTTTGTATAAAATAACGATACTTTACATCAGGGAGTTCCAATAGTCCTATACTCTCGGTTACTGGGTAAGGCCAACCCTGGACCCAGGAGTTACCTTAGTTCACCATTATTGTATATTTACTGAATGTCATGTTCTTGTCAATCAATCTGTATATTATGTACTAGCTATCTCAGTTCTCTCTGAGTACATCCCTGGGACCATATCATAAGGGTATCACACCATTGATACCCATTATGATAGTAGTCTCAAATTATTCCACTTTCACTGGGCTTTATATGCCAACAGCCATGCTTTATATGCTGTATAATGTCATCATTATCCAGACTTTATATTTGGGGGCATATAAAGTCCAGGTAGCAAATAGCGAGCCATGATTTAACCCTCTCCCTGATAAATTAGGCACATGTACTGCTGTTTAACGCATCTCTGGTTGCCTCCAGCATGGAAAGAGTTATATATATATATACTGAAGATGTTAGAAGTTTCCACAGTTTCCATCAATAATGGCAGCTTAGATATACATGTATTGGAGGGTATTAGTAGTCACGTGCCAAGTTGAAATCTATAAAATACTGGATATTTGTAATACCCCAGATATGTCCCACAAGACATGCTCAAAGCACTACATTATTACCCCTATCAGTGGATCGATGAGCACTCAATTTCCTTTATCAGCTCCCTGTGGAATATACCCTTATACGATTTATCAAATTATTGATAATTGTCCTCCGATTGCTGGTTTGCCAGATTGCTTTCAGTGATACAAAGGGGGATAACTCATGGCATTGTTTGTTTCTCACCAACTGAAATCATTCTAAAGACCTCAAATTTGCATCCATTATATTCTCGAGAAATTATCATGTGAAATTATTATATCACAGAAGCTTGAAAAAATAGTAAGTTTCTTTAATACCTGTACTGTCATTTTCTCCTATCAAATTAACCTTCTAATAGTTGAAACACCTAAATTAATTGTAGATTTTAATCATGATTTATACTCTTAACATATGAACTATCATTTTCTCAAACTAACAATTTTTATAATCATATAAACAACATGTGTAATCTATGAAAAATTATTGTGGTTTTATCATTCTGTGATATCATTCTGTGATATCATTCTGTGATATCATTCTGTGATATCTTTATGAACTGAAAATACTAGCGTCTCATCCTTGTTACTGCTACAGATGTGTCCACAGACATCAATATTAAGTACATTTTGGTCAGTCTGGCGGATCTACACTGTTAATAAACCATTTCAATCAAATAATACAACACTTCAATGAAAACATACCACTATATTCGGAGCCAATCGTCAACTCCGCCAATTTTTAACATTGGCGAAATCCATTAAGAAATAGCAAGGCAATATTTCAATGCAATTGTAAAGCACACATTTCACAAAAAGACAGCGACTCTATGAAAGACAGCGAATCGATGAAAGAAGTGTATTAATTTGACAGCATGGGCATGCTGATATGTTACCAGATAAATGGAAGATTATTTGTAAATTATTTGCATAGCTAAAAGAATTCTTGGAATTTGCTATCTGGGTGAATAATCACATAATGAATGTACGAGTTGCAAATATGGAACTAAAGCAAAAAGTGAAAAATCTCAAAATGAATTAGTTAATGAATTATTATTTGTGTCTATTGTATAGATACTGAAGGTTCAAATCACATCCTGTCCGCGAAAGAAAGTCACCTTTCCGACATGATCGTGATACGGAAGCAGGCTGTATTGTGCAGTTATCATCATTGGTCAGTACTAGGCAGTACTAGGCAGTACTAGTCAGTACTAGTCAGTACTAGTCAATACTAGTCAATACTAGTCGGTACTAGTTAATACTAGTCGGTACTAGTCGGTACTGGCCGGTGCTTGCAAGATTACTGCAACAGCCAGCACTATGTATGTTGCCCTAAACCTACAAGTCGTGATAAAAATGAAAAAAAATCTAAATCTTGAAATGGGGCTCTAAACGTACTGAAGGAAGTTTTCACTCATTTTGAACCTGATGGACTCGGATCCCACTCTTTTAATCAAACACGTGTAGATTCTTTTAAAAACAACAATATTTCTGCCACAATATATTTTTTTTATAAATAAATAGAAAATCAAGGTGTTATTTAAACGCAGTATTGGAAGAGCAAGCTGCTGCTACAGCTAGATTTCATATTGCGTGTCAAATAGAATTGTGTCCCTTTTGACCCCAGCTTCAATTTACATACATTTTTTAAATTATTGAAATCTGACTACATTATGTTATGATTGAAATATGATTCTCTTTACTGACAAGTATTGATCGTGAAGACAACTTATAGCATAATTTTCCACTTTAATTTGCATGTCAAATAGAGTTGTGTCCCTTTTGATCCCAGGTTCCATTTACATTTATCTGTTAGTGGTTGAAATCTGACTACACTGCTTCAATTTACGTTATTTTTTAATTATTGAAATCTGATTGTATTTCCAATTACAGTAGATGTTCTCAGTGAATGTCTTGAAATTATTGTTTCAAAAGTTCAGATTGCAAATTATTAATTTCTGTGCTCCTATTTCCGCAATTCGAAAGGGCTCAAAATATAAAAGGGATTATCATGTTTTGACCTTTCTGACACGATATTGATATTATGAGCTGTCGGTAGAGTGGCAATGCAGTTATCACCCTTGGTCTTGTCAGTACCAGCTGGTGCTCGCAGGTTTACTGCAACATTCAATGGTACGGATATTGTGGGTTTCCTCCTGCCCTAAACTGACAAGCCGTGATATAAGTGAAAGAATCTTGAAAGCGACTCTGAACCCCAATTCAAAAATAAAAAATAATGAAAAATTGTGAAGGAAGACATTATTATGCTTGTTTTGTGTACCCTCATTTTATGTGTTATTTGATTATGTGTTGCCTATGTTTTTTCATGATGTGAAACAAACTCCCCCCTCTAGGCAATAAACTATAATCTTATTTTATTACCTTATATTATCTTATCTTATCTTACTTACAATGTGCAATAGCATTTTCTTGCAGTAACCAACTTTAATCTGCTTTACCACACAATCATGGCAACATTTTTTTTTTGTGTGTAAAATTTACCTTATATATGAATGCAAAATTCAAAGAATAAAATGCTCAAATATTCTTAATTCTACCACTGAAGGCAAGCAGAAATGATTTCTATTCAAACTTTAGTTACCTCTACTACTGTTGTACTGATCAATGAAAAACCAGTGTCAGGGTTGCCAAATTCAAACAGATTTCTTTATTTAAGAAAAGGGGATTAAGCTTATCGTAGTTTTGAAATAAAAGATTATCATATTTACTAAAGAGTCAAGACTACACTCTGAATACAAAGTGAGAAGTGTGTACTAAATATAAGTAAAAGGGCAATACTTTTGTATCGAAACTTGTATGGCCCATTACCGGTACCAGAATATTGTACATGTGGCAAATACCAGTCCAGCCCTATGAAACAGCCCATTTAACTTTCATTTCTATCCACAACCGTTGCTGTACAATGGGGCCAATGCATAGACATTATCCCATTTCTACTAGACAGTTATACCATTACTAGACAGTTATCTCTTTTCTCCGACAGACCTGAATAATCCTCCAGAATCCAAAATCAAACCCCCCAAATAATCAATCCTATTAACCCATTTCCTTTTAACAAGCATTTCATATATACATACCAATAAAAACATATTAACTTGCTAGACATAATACCATGAATTCCTAATATTTCTCACATACTTGATAGTATCTCAGATGAAAGTCCAGCTGGTATTGCTACTATCCCATCTGGTTCATTATTCACAGAGTATCCACCTGCAATCTGAACAGCCTGGAAGCACAGAGCTATTGATCCACGAGGTACTACAGAACTTGTGTGGTTACTGCTCAATAGGATACTCCAGATCTGCAGCATGGTTCCTGCCCCATATAGTACTACGGCTGGGGTATTGGTGGAACATTTCCAATATGATACATATTGTAATGCGACTGGCCGATACAAGATACATATTGCAATACACATACTATAGTACTAATAATTACTTTTTCCCTTAAAAAGTTCTATACAATACTGTTAGCACTTTGAATATCAACTTGGTGGATGGAGAGAGTAAATTATTGTTTCACGTCACAGCGGGAATCATTCACCCATACGTGACGAGTGGTGGATGGAATATTGCGAGTTACCAATATAATAATTATTATTACTACTATTATTATTATTGTCATTATTATTAGCAATTTTCTTAAATATTATTAGCTAGAAATTCTTACTTCTTGTATTTGATTTTTTTCGTTCAAACTTGAGTTACCTGTACTGATCAAATGAACAAAGGTGTCAGTTGTAAAATTCAAGCAGCTATATTCTTCTATAAGTGAGAAAAGAAATGTTGGCTACCATTGTAAGTGACTAGCGTATATAGTTTTGCAATAAAGAGTACACCAAATACATAGCCAGAAGTTGGAATTTTTATATGTTTTAGAATAATAGTACACCATTGAAAGTATTGAAAGCTAGCACAATGACAATTGTGATATAGTTCTATCTATTGATACGCCTCTATGTAGTACTATGTAGTACTGTGTACTAGAACATCACAGTGTGTCCCTTCTACAACGATCCTACAGAATCTGTGTGTTCAATTTGCATAGACTATCTATCATAGACTATTTAACAGATGGTCTGATACATTGCAACATAACACAGTTGAATGCGTTCATGTCTACTGCACATATTGCAACATATACTTAACAAAATTAATTAAGGGCCAGTAGCCTTTTTGGATAAATAAATTTAGCTATTATATTATTTTCACAATGAAAAATTTCCAGGTACTCTTCAAGAAGTCTTCATCAGATTCCTCAGATTTCTCAAGCTGAATTCCAAAATTTGGTAGAAAAGGTTCACTGCAAAATATCCGCAGGCCCTTAATATATTTTGTTGAGTATAAAACCAACATATTGTTTAATATAAGAAACAAAAAAAGAAAACAATCTAAATTTTATTATTAGTAGTATTTATTCTTATTATTATTATGATATTGTTATCATACTACTACTACTACTACTACTACTACTACTACTACCACTACCACTACCACTACCACTACTACTACTACTACTACTACCACTACCACCACTACCACTATCACTACTACTACATAGAAAAGTTCATGACATAGTATTGCTGCTTTATATACATAATACCCCAGTACATGTGTTAGAATCAAACAGATGTACCACTCTTTTCAAACCATATGTATTACCAGATGTCACTAACAAATATGTTTCCTATTTAATGACATAATTTTTTCGCCTTCATAATACATGTATTATATGATCTAACAGTAACAACCAGATGCACTACTCTTTTCAAACCATGTCTTATCAGATGTCCCTAACAAATTCGTTTCCTATGTAATGAGATTTTAAAATTCTGCTTGATAATACACTCATTATATGATCTAACAGTAACAGACAGATGCGATACCCTTTTCAAATTCAAGGATTGTCTTACCAGATGTCCCTGCCAGTCAAAACAAACAGTTCAAATTACCATATAAGTACTGCTATATTTAACGGCTAGAGGCCTTGTTGTGTGATGTAGTTAGTCCGATGTGGGTTCATGCTATGCTATTCTGACATCCTGTTTTCCTAACTCACCAATTACCGAAGGAGATGAGACTAGGACTAGAAATACACTTCACTGACATCGCCATCAACTGACCATTGCCCTGTAGATCGAAGGACCGGAGCTGGCTGAAAGCCAGGACAGGAATCATCAGCTTCTGGACACTAATTTTTACTGGCTGACATCTGATCATGTTGAAATTGGTCAACTTATGTATACAGATACTACAGGAGCAAGTCACAATCTTAGAGAAAGCAGTCACTGTAAGAGAAAACTGTTATTTTCAAAGAAGATTGTCACATTCTTACAGAAAATTATCACACAATTCTTTGAGATAAAAAAATACTGCCACTTAGAGAAAACTGTCACTTCTTAGAAAAGATTGTCACATTCTTAGAGTAAACTGTCACCTGATTCTTTGAGAAGACTTATTAAAAAATACCCTGCTTGAGAGCCTTTGTACCCCTCGCCTAACAGCTCATGGTACAAGCGGGGTACATCATCCCATGTACCACGAGGGACAAGTTGACAACGAATTTATCTTACCGTCATGTTCCTGTACGTGAACATGATGTAAATTCAATCAAAACGTTTGTCTCCCATTTGGCGGTAGTTAATAGTTGTCACCTCATAGAGCACTGTATTGTACCAATAACATGACTAATAATTATTATTATATATATTTTTTAATTGGGGTTTAGAGTCGCTTTCAAGATTCTTTCACTTATATCACGACTAGTCAGTTTAGGGCAGGAGGAA
>JAUTBT010002479.1:0-10086 GCA_032361225.1 Lepetodrilus schrolli | reverse complement strand
TAAGAGGACTCCAGGGCCATTGTCCAGATTGATTTGCAATCCGTAATTGGAACATTTAAGCTGAAACCATCAACGTTTGACAGTAACGCTACGTTGCAATGCTTTCTTATTAAAGACTACTGGCCCGCAAAGCTACCGATTTATCCAGATAACTCCTTATGACATGTATGATATTTGGCGTGCACGAAACAGTGACGTCATTGCCTGCTATGATTCATGACTACATGTATTGCTGTCATACGCAGTATTTCTAATAATTAACTTTGTCGTGAAGCTCTTACGATTCCCGTCTGACTAATTACACATCACGAGCAGATAGTATTTAGATAGCATTATCATTTATTCCGGCCAGACAATATACATTTACCTTTGACGACATTGAGTATTGACATTATCAATAATCCGCGTTATGGAATGTTGAGATTGCTATCAATATCCATGAAATTATAAATAATAGTAGATATAATATTCATTAATTTGAACACGAATATCTAGATTAGTTATTAATAGCATTGGTACAGTCGCTGTAGTGCATCCAAGTCAATGTGAAGATATCGTTACACCTACATGTACATGTATATACAACAATAGCCCAGACTCGTTTATATGCAACCAGGGCGTTCGCTTGTCATTGCTGTCGTCACTGATTCCTGGTATTATCTCTGCATGAAGACTCTGGCAACAGTCAAGTGGTACAGGTCTGTGACCGTTACCTCCCCCCCTCTCTCTCTCACTGTGAGCCTGGAGCAGTGAGTGGCTGGATGGCGTGTCTTCCTGCTATGGCCAGCGTCCTCACTCTGCCTCGTCCATAGCGTGTGTCACTCCAGTCGTAAAGGTATCACACTTTGGCTGGATCTGCTAGCCCACATAAGCACTTCAATTTTTAATTCGATTATTCTCTACGCATGTAAATGCCAGGCCAGGATTGGAATCGGATTCTATTGCTGTGTTCTTAAAGAAACTCACACGTTCTCTGGCGGAGCCCGCGGCCGGCTAACTATGCTTGTGTTTGGCGGTTGATGACCATTGAAACCAGACCGTTCGGCAAAATGGTAATATTGGCTTTAAGGGATCATTAGTGAGCAATACACTTGTAGGTCCGACGGACTCAATAAAAGCGTGTAAAACGCGTTTCTCGAAGATGAGGTTACCGATCGGTGCGTGCTTCTGAAAATTAATTGGTTGTAGCAGAAACGTAGTTAAATAATTTATACACAGACGAGGCGTATACAGAGTGCTGGGTTATTATTATCTATCGGAGATAGTCAGCCAGGTTCAACACTGTCACCTGTGATGCTACAGTAAATACGAACATTCGCCACCATGCTGGGAACCTACCTCTTCTTGTGTTCATATTTAGGGGGAAGCGCAGTGTCAGCAATGTTCGACCAAAGGAAATGTGAATATACGTTTAACGTGTGGCACCCGGATGAAAATGTATTGCAACAAATGAGAGACATACAAATGCAGTTTTCAAACTTCACAAACTATGCTGAGCTACAAGTTTCGCGGATACAACGTAATGTGATTCACGAAATGAGAGAATATGACAACTCTACTAACTTTCTTGAAAGTGAGGTGTCACAACTTAGGATAAAAAACATGCAGTCTAAGCTAAAGCACAGTCACCTAGTGGCGGAAGTAAACATCATTAGAAGGGATTTGGTGGAAACTACCCGGAAGATCGACGACATGAAGATGGATTACTTCAGTTTAAAATCTCGTGTCCGAGAACCTCGTAACGAAACCCCAAGAAAGGGACACATGTCTTTAAACAGAGACTTCATTGGTCTCATGAAAAACAGCGTCGGTGATCTTAAGGCTGAATGGCTTTTAATGAAACGAGAAATCGACGATATGAAATCTGAAAACGTTCAGTTGAAACACGGACAAAACCAACTGAAAAATGAGTCCTCAAATCTTCGGCAGGTGATCAGGTCTTTGTCCGGAGACATACAAGCCGTAGACTGGCGTGACCCAAACTACCCGCAGCAGTTCCAAGGAGAGGTAGCCCTCTTGAAGAGAGACGTTAGACGAATAAAGGACGAACAAAGTGATCTTAAGTCCACTACAAACCAACTACAGGAAGATGTGGCAAGTCTGCACACGAGTCACATCAAAACGCAGAAGAAACTTCATGAGATCGATCTGGAGAGTACACGAGTCAGAGAGAAGTTGGAATCTCTGAGACTTCAAGAAAGCAATGGGAAAGTGAACTATCTGCCCAGAGAAACACCAGAACCCAACGTCCACACAACCGAGGATGTCACTGCTAGAGGTATGTGTACACGTAGATAGTGGTCATTAACATTTCCCCATCACCATATACCACCCTTATTACTACAATATATGTTTACATTACGTATTATTTACCACATATTTTTACCCCTGAACTGAAATGTAAAGAGTATAATGTCTGAGATCAAGTATATGTTTGTGTTTGTCCAGTGCAGATATACAATGTATATACTTTCCTATTCTTTACATCGATATAAATTAGGCGAATTTAGGACAATTGCAAGCATTGCTACTACTACATTGTATACAATGTTAAAATGTATTATCTCCTCTACTACAATCAATGTTAACATATATTATCTCCTCTACTACAATCAATGTTAATATGTATTATCTCCTCTACTACAATCAATGTTAATATGTATTATCACCTCTACTACAATCAATGTTAACATGTATTATCTCCTCTACTACAATCAATGTTAATGTATTATCTCCTCTACTACAATCAATGTTAACATGTATTATATCCTCTACTACAATCAATGTTAATATGTATTATCTCCTCTACTACAATCAATGTTAACATGTATTATCTCCTCTTCTACAATCAATGTTAATATGTATTATCTCCTCTACTACAATCAATGTAATGATGTGTTTACTAACTGGTCAGATGTTCAGCAACAGCCATCTGTTGTTTAGCATGGTGATTTATTGCATGCATGTTAACATTATCAAAGGCATGCTCATGATAATTTAATGGCTTTCTTCATTAAGGAATGGGTACAATAAAACACCCATACCACACAAAGGTCTTCTGGCCAAACTGCGTAGCGTGATAGGCTATGCATATTGGATTAGACAAGCCACTTTGGTTCATAGTGATGAAGTCATGATCTTCCTCCAGTATGCGTGATATGCAGGACCAGACCATAGATTCTTAATGCATTGTGACTGACTTTATTTAAACGTTACTAATTTAAAATACCATGGTGTATGTCTAAATAAAGAACTGTTTTATACGAAGCAACGTAATTGGAGCTTAAATATAATGTAGCCTCATTCTTTCCTAAATTAATACCACATCCAACTCATGATACTAATGATACATATATACATCGATATTAGTACATTGAGGAGCGACTTCACGAAATGGATTTCAACTAGACATAGTATGTACATGCTTAGTAACGACGGCATAGATACAGACACCCACTTCAGTCACTAGACAATGCATTTAGACAGAGGAACTAGTGGTACATGACTGTGAAGACGAGCTTCCTACCTGCATAATATCTACTCTGGTAGTAAAGCAATCTGTCATGGCTGTCAACTCTTTAGCGAGGTGCGGCTCCTCACCTATTAGTATTGATCTGAAAGCTCTCGGTACCTTGCCAGACAGTAATTGAATTTCCTAAAATAAGACGTTAGATTAAAATCTGATCTGGTGCTACTAACGGGAGCAATGTGTCTAGGCAATGTGTGAAGCGGTGAGGGCAAATGGAAACAACACTTCAAAGTTGAGCGCACAACCGTTATGTTATTGGTAATGACTTTCCACATTTGAAGGAGCAACTGGGCTTCGATTAGCTACAACACGTCACGTATCTCTTTGATTCAGCATAAAAGGAATGTTTTCCATATTTTTTTAAGAAAAACATGTAAATTTGATCACCAGATGGGAACTTCCTTTTACAGTGGTTTTAAAACAGGTTAATGATTACAGCTCCTAGTAATCTAACCGTGACAATATTACTTTTACATATAGTCAGTTAACATAAAATATTTTGACATTTATACATGTACATGCATTTTATATACGCCCAGGTCGTTTCCAAACAGATTTTTCGTTTGCTCTATATGATATCACGAAATCTAACTTCTGTTTCTTCTATGCAGATTGTCATGAAGTATATCAGGCTGGTTTCCGGGTTAGCGGACTGTACAACATCAAACCCCAAGGTGCCGTGATGATGGTGTCCGCCTACTGTGAGATGGTGAACAAGACTGGTTACACCATCCTACAGCGCCGCATTGACGGTCTCCTCAACTTCAACAGACGTTGGCTCGAGTTCAAACACGGCTTCGGTAACCCTTACGCCGAGTTCTACATCGGCAATGAACTTATTCATCTGATGACCAAACAGAAGAGCTACATCCTGCGGGTGGACATCTGGGACTGGGAAGGAAACAAAGCGTACGCGGAATACAATGCATTCACCGTCGAGGACGAAATCAGTCACTTCCGGATCCACGTCAGCGGTTACCAGGGAGACGCCGGAGACTCGCTCGGTTACCACGACAACATGGCGTTCAGCACTGAGGACGTCGACAACGACCTCCACACGCGTCACTGTGCGGCCGAGAACAAGGGTGGCTGGTGGTTCAACAGCTGCTACTCCAGCAACCTGAACGGCGTCTTCCACACAGCGTGGTACTCTCAGGCACGCACCACCTTCGCCGACGGCGTGGTGTGGTACACCTGGAAGAAGTCGGAGTTCTATTCCCTCAGGAAGACGGAGATGAAGATCAGACCGAAGGTGCCGTGAACGAGATTTCAGTAGCGTTTTGTGAAGGTTAACACCTAAAACAACATTTGCCGTCAGCCGGTCGTATGCAGAATGTTGTGATTCCAAAGAATGACTTTCTTGAAGTACATATTTTCAACCCGGGGAACTCTACATCAGGCTGGTGTAAATGCTATTATATTTTCTCTGGGAGATACTTAAACTATAGTGTATGCCAGCCGTTTTCTACTGAAATTACTCCATGCTACGTACAATCTGACGAATTTTTAAAATAGTATCCTCGAAAAGACTAACATTAAATGGCACAAATAGTATGGCTATGCATATGGACGATACGTATGGGATTAACACGTAGATCTGTTGTTGAACATTGAAGCCAGTAGTGTAACTCTCACTGGCTTGTGGGATCAGAAATGGTATTTTCTAGGTTCAATTTCAACCCATCCCTCATTTTAATGTCGATCCCATTCATTTCCTGGTTCCTGCACTACCAGGAACTATCGACCAGAGAGAAGGCGAGTAATCACTCTGTGATCTAATGGTGGATTATCATGTCACCGGCTTATGGCTTCACGCGATGCTTCAATCAATACTAAACATACTTTCTCAGCCAAGAAATGTTACATTGAATATTATATATATGACATTTACCGAATATCATGATAATTTATCATCTTAGATGATATACTACTTTCCTTTAAACAAATATTGACGGGGCTAGATCTACAACGATTGGTGTGCACAATATTCATTTCAAGTTATTGTACCTGAGAAATGTGTTTCTAGTTAAGTTTATTGTTTTTATTATGTTTGTATTTTGAATATTAACTATTTTCGTCATCTAAGACAATGTGGAATTCTGTTTTGACACCAGAGAATGATTTAAATTTCAGAGTTTTGATCGACACTGTAGCTTTTACGAAGCCCGATATGCTGTAACTGCCAAAACCGTGTTGTTTTACATGTACCATGTGCTGACCGTTATAGAACATAATAGTCTCCTAATTGTGCTAAAAATGTCTGTCTATGAAATGTATTGACTTTGTAAATAAATTGAAAAAATGATCCACTCTAAGGGGTCTACAAGATGTTAATACAACAAATGCAAACGAGGTGGGGGTGTTACTCTACCGAATGTAATAGACCATTGCCGTGATTATTGTTCTATCATGCTTTAGTTTACTAGTCCTGGCGTGTTGTTCTAGGTCATATTATACCATAACGATATGTGAATAGTTTGGCATGGGCGTTAACTTCCGTTCGTACCTCAATTCCATTGGCTGTTGACTGATCAGGTGACCCCGCACGTGGACCGAGACTAGTCACGCTATCGGTACATTTGGGGCAATACACCATGTGTAATAAGATACTACACACTATTATTATTATTAATATTTATTGGGGGGGGGGGGGGTTGTCTTATCAACGTTATGAACCGTTGTGATGTAGTTCTTATTTATGCTGTCTAAAGCTGGATGAAATACAAATATTTGATATTAAAATATAAATCAAATAGGACATCCTGATATTTTTTTCCTCTATGCGTTATGATGTACAGTTAATATTTTAGTTTTGTTGATATATTACTTCAATAAAAAATCTGTGAATTCATAATCGTTATTATTCATGGCATGCTATCTTATCGTTAAGAATGGAAACAAGTATGCATATGAAAGAAGGATTCCATCGCGTTTTCTGTCCGATTTTCAAGTATATGTACTTTTCTGGAGTACAACCGTTTCATAAACATTTAGCAAACTTAACATTGAGTAATATCAGTAACAAATGGCACATTTGATATCAACTGCACTAGCAATGCTTTAAATACATAGAGGAAAGAAAAAGCCACGTCCTTTCAAGATGTCTAATCAGATGCATTGCGTTCGATTTGGAAGTTGCAACTATCTCTGGATGACGAAATATTACAGGATAGCACGTCCATATATGATGTATATGCTCATTGCTCAACTTGCCTGACTAATTAGTGATTGCATATTTTAATTAGTAGGCTATAACGTCTATTTAGAACCGGTTAGCAATTGCATGTCCATGTCTGTATATCCAGCATATTTGTACCTGCATGCTTTCGCCAACATTTATACATTCAACATTTCCATGAAAACAATACTTTACTCAAAGTGTGAAAAATAGATGTATTGAACCGTTTAAATAAATAATTTCCCATTAGCTCAGTAAAATCGTTAACGGTTTGTGTATTTCATTTTACAATGTGACATTTTCTTCATCCCATTTGGGAGAGGTATAGATTGTTCTGACAATTTTGACTACAGCTGGGTTTTTTCTAGGTCCCGGTGCACAATTCACAGCAGAATGTTTGCCAATATTGCGACGGTTATATAATCTAACTATCTACAGGTCTCTGATTAATAATGTTAATTATAATAAATATGATTTAGGCTAATGTAGACTACATTCTGCAATATTGGCGTGCATGTTGAGATTACGTAAGATTGGTTTTACTGCTGTTGAATTACTGGAAACATCATTTGTGCAGCTGTTCTTGCTTTTATGAGATTCATCAATTTCCCTGATATTTGTCAAACATACACAGACCGATTGTAACACTGTGTTGTCTATTGTTTTTTACTTTAGGGTTGTAGACGCATATATCAGGATTATCAACAACATAAGTTGGCCATGTGTACATGTACATAATGTAAAACATCCTTTTAATGTCAGAGATAAAACCGCAAATACATATTTCGACTATCAATAATCATGTTACATGAAATCGGTCATTATTATTGATGAAAACAAATACAATAATAACAGTAAGAAAACATTCTGAATGTAAAATATACATTTAGTCAATAAAATCACACAGACAAACAAAACACAGAAAGATACGGACAGTCATGGTATTTACAAACAGCAGGGCCTCTAACATTGTCACGTGCACAGAACAACCCTAGTGGTATGGCAGACTAGAAACTTTGCAAAGCCCATTCGGCCGACCAAAATCGGTAATCGATTTATATATCGGTAGCGATGAGCGTGTGTCTGTTCCGGTTAGCTCTGTCTGCAGACAGCGGATACCAGTCGTTTGTGTTTAGTGGCCCGTGTAATCACGAATAACAGCAAGACTAAAGTAATTACAGTGATTACCAATTTCGCTGACTGATTGGAGTGATTATGAAGTTGGGCAAACAACTTAAATTAAACGAGCATCAAAGCATTGAGAATTTATACATCTGGCTGAATCTAATACTAGCAACTTTGTCTCCTTCCGCCCAATGTTCTTACATTAATACAGGAATACATTGAACCAGAAACATGCGTGCGATGAAGTACAGTACGTTTAGTTGTTGTACTACTATCCAGGGTTGGGGCTAGTGTGTTAAAGAGTGAGAGCGGTGGTCTGCGAGTGCTAGGTCTTGGAGAGGGTATGCGGGTAGGTACATGTACACGTGAATGTGTTGTGGTGGGGTGAACGAGCTGGACACGACTGTGTGTGATTGAATGGACTTGATAAGTAACTCAGACAATCAGTTGCTTGAGTACACTGCATGTGTATAAGCAGTGTAAGGGTTGTGTGTGTGGTGTGTGTATGTATGTGTGCGTGTTTGGGGGGGGGGGGGAGGTCGTGGTGGTTTATGTGTATGTACATGTGTGTGTGTGTATGTGTGAGTGTCGGGGTGGGGGTGGTGGTGGGAGGTTTATGTATATGTACATGTGTATGTGTGTGTGTGTGTGTGTGTGGGTCGTGGTGGTTTATGTATATGTACATGTGTATGTGTGTGTGTGTGTGTGTGTGTGTGTGGGTCGTGGTGGTTTATGTATATGTACATGTGTGTGTGTGTGTGTGTCACATTATAATTATATGCACATGCACATGTGTGTGTGTGGGTGGTCGTGATGGTTTATGTATATGTACATAGGTGTGTATGTGTGTGTGTATGTGTGTGTGTATGTGTGTATATATTTATGTGTGTGTGTGTGTGTGTGTGTGTGTGTGTGTGTGTGTGTGTGTAGGTGGTCGTGGTGGTTTATGTATATGTATATGTACACTATTAAACAAACATTCAAATAGTACATGTACAATGTGACCATTTGTTTAGCAAAAAAAAAAAGGAAATAAATACTATCACAGCATACACAGTAAATCTCTAAATAAACGCAGAAATTCTGAGAAACTTTTCCCCCCCAAGACTATTTTGTAAGGGAAAAGTTACCTCCCTTATATTTCAATTTCATTTACAAAGTGAACGAATATTTTACGTCTCTTGATGTGTCATGTGAAACCTTTTCTGCTTTGGCGAGAGCTAGTATTTTATTCATCCCTTTCATAAACCGCAGATGTCCATGTAGCCGGGTGTGATGTAGGAGCATCTTGGAACGGGACTACTGCCGATCCTGGGATTCGAACCCGGATTGCGAGTCCAACACTCTACCGACAAAGGGGTAATCCCTCAACCCGAGACCTGTAGAAGCATCTTATAATCACACCCAGCTACACCCATCTCTAGTATTCAGACAACGGCGGTGGGTGGGTTCTGTGTTGTTGACACGCATATCTTCATGTGTTACTAATGACACAGTCAGATATAAGAATTACTTGAAGCTGGGTAACATCAACGTGTCGGGAACGTGTCTGGAGAGACGCTGAAGTAGTTTCTGTGTCTCTGAAAATACAACACTCTCAATAACATTCACACCACTCTTGTAGAGAATAGTTCTCATTTGCCATACATTTCCCAATTCCATTTCTACATTCAAATCTGTAGATTCTGGCCTGGGCCCAAGTATAGTAATATGTGTGTATGTAAAGGTACATGTACCATAAAGCAACAACTGCATTCGTGGATAGTGATAATTTTATATTAATGGTATATTACGTTCTGATGAAATTTGAAGCTCTCTTTAAATATTGAATTTCAATGTACATGTATATATCGTGGTGGTCATATCAGACTTTGGACGTTGATGACCAGCAAACATAAGGTCAAATACTTGCAGTTTAAGATCTAACTGCCTCGTAGCTATAGTGACGGACCATTATTGTGTCCGCAATGGGCTAACAAGTGACACGCAACCTATGTAAAGTTTCACGTGTGTAGTTTTGCAATGAACTGAATACCTTTGAGTTTTTCTTCTACGCCTCCCTTGGCGGATCTCTCGTTCTCTATATCAGACCAGAGATTCTCTGCAAGACAACACTTGCTCAATAAAGCACCTGTAGATGTAGCTAGATGCATGAAAGCGTTGCTTGAACTGTTTGTTAATGCTTTGGTCACAATACCTTCCGATTAGGCTTAGGATGTACTCCCGGCATGATTTTTTGCCATTTTGGCCTGGT
>JAUTBT010002478.1:0-10087 GCA_032361225.1 Lepetodrilus schrolli | reverse complement strand
TGTGTGTGTGTGTGTGTGTGTGTGTGTGTGTGTGTGTGTGTGTGTGTGTGTGTGTGTGTGTGTGTGTGTGTGTTTCGGTACGTCTCATCTCCCAACGATAGATGATAGTTATGTTTTTAATATACTCAACATTAATTAATTAATTAAGGGCCAGTAGCCCTTTTGGACATATAAATTTAGCTTTATATTATTGTAATAACGAATAATATCCAAGCATCTGCAGACTCCAACTATTCTTCAAGAACGCGTACGCACAGTGGAAGAAGAAAGGCACCTGATTCCTAAAGCAGAGTTTCAAAATTTGATAGAAAACGTCCTCACAAAATATCTGCTGGCCCTTAATTGATTTTGTTGAGTATATATTCTTTTTTTACGTTTTCATTTTCAGGTATAGTCATAAATATATTATCATTGGATCTTGAGACCTGACGGTTCAATTATCATTTATATACAATGCACAAACAACTTCTATACTAAAGTTGGCTAGCTCCTTATTTAGTGTACGTGAACACGTTCTAAACTCAGTGCGACATCTCTTGCTAATAAAGCAATCGAAATATCGAGAAAATAACATCGAATAAAGTGAGAAAAAAATAACAAATAACGAGTTAAAAAATTGAACTAACGAGAAAATAAAATCGAAATAACGAGCGAAAGTTATTTTCGAAATAACGAGATTTCGTTTTTTAATGCTACCAACCTGACATCAGGGGGCTTTCGTAAGTTAACATGCATGTTAGTTCATTTGAAAAATGAATGTGATATCAATGGGTGACCACTATGCATTTTATACCGCGCTGCTACACATTTTATACCGCGCTGCTACACCTTCAACTGGAAATCTCTCCCGCTGATAGCGTGTAGCGTGTGGACTATACGGAAACAAAAGTATAATTGGTCATATTGGGTTAGTGATTTACTTAGTGAAAGTGCAATAATCACTTTTAGCTTTACAAAGGAATGTTTCAAATTGTCCCGACCATAACATGATGAACAACCACTAATATTTAGAATGCAATAATTTCATGAAATGTGCAAGTATGCAGCTGATATTTGACATCTGATTAGAAAACTTACCAGGTGGTAGCGCAGTGGTAGAACGTTTGGACTTCGGAGTTCAAATCCCGTCCCGGGAGCACGGCATCAATGTTCGCGAAAGTTACCTTTCTGATGCGACATTGAAAGAGTGGCAATGTAGGTATCATCCTTGGTCTATCAGTACCAGCCGGTGCTCGCAGGTTTACTGCAACATTCAGTGCTACAGATGTTGTGGGTTTCCTCCTGCCCTAAACTGGCAAGTCTAATATAAGTGAAAGAATCTTGAAAGCGACTCTAAACCCCAATAATAATAATAATAATAATAATAATAATGAAAACTGTATTGACTTCCGAAATTGCGTATTATGAAAACATTAAAGTCATAATTGATATTTTATGAGGTTCACAATCCAAATTTGATATATAAATCTCCAACATGCTGATAATGGTATGCATTATTGTTAATTTACTTTACATGACATAATTCTATCAGGAAATGTTTATATTGAAAGTTTCCCAAACATAAGGATGATAAAAACAAAATTGTGAGAGAAAAAAACCCATCTTTAGAATGGATTTTGGGTAGACTTCTTTCATTGTAAGTTTTTCAATTGTAAGATAATCTACAATGTTCTTCATTTGATATGTTTCTAGTATTAAAGCACAGAAACAACTATTTTTTTGTTAAGGCATATTTTTTCTCAGATGTCATACTAAATTTGCATATATATAAATAATTGAAAGTTAAAATTAAAATTGAAATGACATGAAGTATGCCGACTAGATGTTAGCCTGAATTTAAATTAATTTTAACCAGTTTAATCTAATTATTTTTTATGTTATACGACATTTGCCACATTAAGTTATGAATCATAATTTGCCAACAAATACCATCAAAATAGCTTCGAGTTGATTACGCATGTTATAGAATAATGTATATAGCTCATGGGTTATCATATTGCCTAGGCCTACTATCAACAACATTAGTTCGTATGCATATGCTAATTGTCATTCATTGCAAACTAAAAGAATGACCATGTGAAGCCAAGTTTGACATTATATCCAATTGTTACCCATGTTTCAGCGAAGCCTGCTGGAATTAGATGGAAACAGCAAACGTTGATGGTCTTATAGTTCATAAATCAAAGACAATCGGCTTTAACTGGCATCTGTGTTACCTGCCACCGAGTTTCTTTGAACGCGCCGCTAATTGCCTCCGACACCTGGATTTCCAAGATAGCCAAAGTCTGCCTAACGGTACCTGAAATCGATTATATTTCCAGCGAAATTCTTGTCTTTTACTCATTAAAATACTCGATCTATTCATAATCCCATCACGTTTTATTGTCCGGTCAGAAGAAATCTGATTTTTGTGCTCCATAATTCGCCAAAGGACACAGGTGGCCAATGATTTCAATACATGGCCAATGTTTTCAATTTACATATCACGTTGCAGATAATCGCAGGAAACTGGAGGCTTGTTATCGCCTCATAACTGCTTTTGTTATTATATCCATCAACACTAACTTGTCCGCGAAAGGCCGGGTTAACATATTTCAGAAAAGGCATTCAAGAAATACTGAATACGACATCAAATGCCGAGTACAGCATATAAAACGTGCACAGCGGTTCGGTGATAGAATAGTAAAGAAATATACATTTAAAAAATATATTATTGTTAGATAAATAAAAAATTATGTAAAAGAATAATAACAAAATAATAATAATAATAATAATAATAATAATAATATAAAGGTGACATGCTACCAGTTTATGTCAGTCTAGCCTCGCAATATTTTTTTTATTTTTATTTTTTTAATGTTTTAAAGAGCCGCTTTCAAGATTCTTTCACTTATATCACGGCTTGTCAGTTCAGGGCAGGAGGAAACCCGCAACATCCGTAGCGCTGAATGTGTTCTCTCACTGCGCTACCACCCGCCATTAAAATTTAAATTATTAGTGACCTTTTACTTATTGCCACTACCGTATGCTACAAACAGTCAAAATAAGAATTTCTTTTCTACATACTATTTTAGCATGCTCTATCGTACGTATATCAATATAATTAACCCTTGGCTGCAACATGCATGATATATACACAACCAAATAAAGTAAGGGCCCGCAGATATTTTCTGGAGAAGCGTTCTACTAAATTTCAGAACTCGGCTTGAGGAATCTGGTGCCATTCTTCTTGCAATGCGTCTGCAAGTTCTTGAAGATTACATGGAGCCTGTAAGCGTTTTGAAATTCTTCGTTGTTAATCTAATATCACGCTAAATGTACATCTCTCCAAACTCTACTGGCCTTTAATTAAATTTCTTGAGTATATAATGAAGTTATGAAATTGGACTATCGAAATGTATGTGATAGAGGCTATGGTTGTAGAGAATGCAAATTAGCATCCATTCACTAGCAGTTCTACTACCGTGTGGTTTAGAAGCCAAGATATTGCCCAATATAGGTTTTTATATATAGAAGCCATATTGCAAATCCTCGATCGCCGCCGTATATCTGGTGGAAGCGTTTCCTATCAAAATTGGAAAGTTAAGCTACGTTATGAAAAGCACGTCGAGGAAGAAAATGGTGTTTCTGCCATTTCAAATGTGGTCCTGGGCTGGCCGACTATTAATTGATGCAAAGAAATATACTCAACACAATTAATTAAAAGCCAGTAGACTTATCTACAGACTTCAGGAGCTCTAATAAAGAACTTGCAGACGCAGTGAACGAAAATTGGCATCAAATACCCGAAGCCTACCGAAATTTGTTAGAAAGCCTCCAACAAAATATGTCGACCCTTAATTTATTTTGTTGAGTATATATAGCAATCATATATGCTTCACGACGCAGACCAAATATTCAGTGATATTAGACGCCACAATTATCACAGAAAACAAACTAGATTTCGTTAGACAAGACATTTATTTTTTTGACCGACTAAAAAACGAAACAACAACTATAGAGCATTGATGAGGATATTCTTAACATGATCGCCAGTTTTACAACATTACTGCATACATGGAAAGCGTGCCAAATATTATTCTTAACAGCATCGCCATTCATATACTTACATGGCAAACACCAGGTAGTATGCTTATCTCGGCAGTAACTAAATATATGTTTCTCTGCAATTCGAAGAAACTATGCCTTGAATAAAAAGTCAGACAATATTTATTTATAACATACTGTACAATTCACTTACCCTGCTGGTAATAAGTCTATCATTTGTCCTTGTCAGAGTTTGTAAATTAATTGTAATATTACAAAAAAAAGAAATACAACAAAATATGTAAAAATCGAAAGAAATTGACAGTGGGTTTAACAAGGACTACATACTATCATGTGATGGCATCTACTGATAGTTTACGGCAAGTAAGCTGGCGAGTTGGTGTGCAATGCACAATACATATGTGTAGCAAATGTATGAATGCATATCAAAGCTGTGTGTTGTACATATAAGTTAGCAGGTCTGGCAGTGAATCGTGTACAGAAGAGTGTAACTGCCTGTACTAATGTATGTAACATAAAACATGCGACATTCAACAATGAATATGTTTCACATTTTATTGTCATTGGTATTCAATCACAGTGATGATTAAGCGTCAGGTACACATATTCTAGAGCTCTACTTATAATATACTCTGTGATACGCATCGTAGGAACGGTGTACGCCGGGTCTTATTTACTTGATGAAAGTGCACGCTTTCCTTCGCGAGAGGCAGTGTGTATTGCTGATATCAGTGGATATTTAAGAATGTGTTACACTGATTGAAGAAAAATGATTCGTCTCTAGTGAAGGAAATAGTACACCATCAAGTAAAGAAGCTCCGGGCATACACCGTTCCTATACGTGATAACACTGGCCAAATATACATGTTAGAAATATGACATTCCGTATACGCCATATCGTTGCATTTCATGAACATGTTCTTCTCTCTAATTATTGTGTACAATGAACATTGAAAATGAAAATGAATTTTAAAAAGTAAACCGTGTTTCTTCATTATATTCTTTTAACTATCATTGAACCATGACTCGCTATTGCGATCCGGACTTTAAATGCCCCCCACCCCCCCCCACACACACACAATCCATATAATGACCAGATAATATTTGCCTGAAGCATTATATATCATTTAAGCATGGCTGAGGGCATATAATGCCCAGTGACTGTGACGGATCCTGGTCTCATCGTTGCCAGGCTCAGTTAAAAGCCTCAGTGCTTCGCATCTCAGCCATCAACTGAAACTGTCAATGGTGAGAGACTAGCTCCCCGTCCATTAACTAAATAATGTTAAGGAGGTCGAGACCTTGCACCAAGGTAGTTTATAACAAAACAAAACAAAACAAAAAAAATGATTGGAAATTTATTTTTCTTAATCCATTAAAAGGCAATTTCAACTTAATTTTAGTAATGTGTCCAAACAAGAGCACAATTCTGAAAGCACACTCGTTTTCCAGAGTATCCCAAAGAGGCGTTTTCACATTACACAATATACAAATTAAGTGTCACGATGTTATAGAATATTTCGTGCATAACTCTCACCTACATCGTCATTGAAAGCAAACTTCTCAAGTTTATTTTTCTTCGATATAAGAGTTTCGACGAGAAATACAATCTATCCAAGGTCGCCTTCTTTTACTGGGTATTATTTTTATACTAGTACATGGTGATAGACTACTGAACAGATTACCCAGTATATGTTGCCATAAATATTGAAACAAAAATTTCTCGCTACTAAAACAACGACTGAAAGTAACTGGTCAACTTAATACCCTAGTCCTTGCCATCCTCGCACCAAAAGGGTACATAATTCCGTTCAGGACTCACTTCATGTAGTACCGCACGAAGTGCGTCATGAACAGAATTAAGTACCCCTGGGGTGCGAGGATTAGTCGTTGCAAGCATTTAATTATTATTTTTTTAATCGTCAATTCCACGTTCTTTAAAAGTTGGTTGGTTGGTTTGGGGTTTAAAGCCAAAGCAATCGTATTTACAAGGCACCAAATAGCTGTCAATAAATAAAGTAACAAGTATAAATATACACATATATATGTACAATGATCTTAGAGCATACGCCCGTATACTGGTACAGTTCCAGACGCTGCAACGCATTAATTGGGTGAGATTGAGTGGAGATAAAACGGTACAATGCAACAATTGCACATGGTATTGATAATACAGACAAGTATAATATTCTGGCATCGTGTGTAACCCGAGGAATAGTCGTAATAGTACCATGCCTCAAAACTGAAATATACTCAACAAAATACATTAAGGGCCAACAGCTATATTGTGAGGTTGATTTCTACCAAATTTTGGAACTCAGCTTGAGGAATCTGGTTCCTTTCTTTTCCCAATGTGTCTGTTAGTTCTTGAAGAGTACATAGAGCCTGTAAACATTTGAAAATCTCTCGCCGATAAAATATTGTACGTTAAATGTATATGCCCAATAAGGTTACAGGTCCTCAATTAATTGTGTTAAGTATAGTATCATATAGGTTACACGTAATTATCTTCCTGTACCCTGCTACATACGAGTGAATTCAATTACCCTAGTGCTGAAACCCTAGTGCATATCCATTGAAAATACGAATTGGTATTCGTTATTTAAATATTGAAAGTTATATACGTTTAACATAATTTACAGTATTATTGTACAATAATTATAATTGAAGCTTTTGAGATGGACCATGTGCTCTTGCCTGGCACGTCCTAAATGTCTCTGCTATATTAACCCTCTCCTTGCTGGATTAGACACAGACTGCTCTTCCGGGCATCTCTTGTTGCCTACAGCATGGAAAGAGTTCAAGTGTTGTCGTGACACTGTTACTACCGCCATAGGCCAAGATACACTACCAACAGTGCCTTCATACTGGAATGATCTGATGATATGACGCGACGGCAATGTAGCTCTGACTACTTGTCTACTACAGACATAACCAATATATACTGAACATGAAAAAAACACACTTGATTTTGCTCACGAGAACCCGCTACATATTAAACTATCTCTATTGGTAAAGTATATCTAGTCCTATGCCGGGGACGCGCCGTGAGCAGGTTGGAAGCTGCACAAGTCGTACCGGAAGTGATGCGTTTGATTGGTTGCAGGCGATACATATTCTAAGGACCTGTACTCAACTAAGAACCAACAGTAGATCGTCCACGATCATGAGAAACGCGAGTGACGTCACGTATGGATGGTGGCCAAAATACGGTTATGTCATCTATGCAATCACCCCGCAAATCGTTTTGAATCGGTCGCACTCGGCATGTCTTGCTGGTAGACGACCCGATAGCTAGGTCCAATTTTGACATCAACTCACCCTCAGGTAGTGAGTAATTGCCAAAATAAAGTGATGATAAACAGCACTGTTTGGTGTGACGTCACTTAAGCTCAATTAATTAACATAACAGAAAACTGCAGTTCGTTACCTTCTTTAAATCCATTTCAATGTCCCAGTTCGACCAAATTTTGGTTCAGTATAGACATGTCAGCTGATGACAGTTACTTATGGTCTGCAAGTCTGGCATAAACACGTAGAGGTAAAGCATGGCTTGGAAACACTGCACAATCCCGATTCAAATGACAGACACGCGAACATCATCAAAGGCTACAGTGAGCGAGTGAATTATTGCTTTACGTCGCAAGTGGAATCTTTCACCCATATTTAACAAAGGCTACAAAGAACTCTACATCACTCGCAGGAACTGGTATTGCGTCACTGTCATCACTACTCGATTACAGTCACCGACACGATAGAATGCTGCAAGATCTGTAACACAAACAATAATAACCCGGGATAGATCCGTATTCAATTTACATGCATTAATGCAAATGCAGCAATTGGGGAGACAAACCTATGGCTTAGTTCTTAATGCAACAGGCGGAAGTTATTGGCAAAAAGTTTTCAATAGTGATTTGTCACTGACTGATACAGTAGAGTCAGCTACTTGACGACCTATATATTTCTTTTCGATAACTTCCGCAATCTTTCCTACACATGATTAACATCCACTGAGTAAATATATGCTAAACAGTCAATAAATAAACACATTGTAATTATCAATATCTGTGGTAAGATTTGAGTTCCCTTGGGCAGTGATTCACACGTTAGGATTAAAAGTGTACCTTGCTCTTCAACTTGTGCAAGAATTAAATGTTCCAGTTCAGTAAATATTTTCCACAGACATGAACAATACATTTAATATACATACCAATGAAACAAAATATAAAGCATGCAGAAACTGATAATAAAAGTAAGTGTACATGTATAAATCTCGGAAATGCACTCAAGAAAAAAATCCATCATGTATTTCCTATTTGGAAATGACACAAGAGATGTAACAAATCTTGTTATTTCATTTCAGCACTAACTAGAATACACCAGTACTGGTATGTGATTTATCATTTAACCAGTGATCAGTTGACAGCCCAAGTAGATACATATCACACGTCCTAAGAAGAAATCAATATCACGTTATATTTCAGGGCAACGTATTGAAAGAAAACATGAAGTAGGGTAAGGTCGTGAGATAAATGCTTCTTGGTCCAAGAGATTGACACTTACATACACATGAAAGACACATCATTATGCATTATTAATACTTTGGTAAAAACTAATCTAACATAGACGTTAAAACAGAAATAATCGTAAACAATATACATTGATAAGTGTAAGGTTACACAGAATAAGCCAGTTCACATGCACGTGTCAAAGGTAAAAATATATAAACAACAAATAGATGATACACCCACATTATTAGCGTCACAGCGCCTCAATTGACATTGCTTGTGCTTTCACCTTTGACTGGTGCATACGTATTCTGCGCGTATTCAAAACTTTGAGCTGGCGGATTATTGTAGTACTACAAGATTCAGAATGTGCTATACACATGTAATGGAATTGTGACTGTTGCGGCACTACAATCCTTCTGCGGAACCGAACCTGTTCTTGACTTGTCACTCACAAGGTCTTAATACCATGAGCTCGTCTGGGTATGACATGCAGATAGAAAACAAAAGTTCTTCTGTAACACAGCGAGATCATCATTTTCCCAGGTTATTAGGAAATAGTTATTGGATTCCCTGGTTTATGGTTTTTATATGATAAGTTTGGCTCGTGCAGTCAATACAAATTAATATTTTGGCCAGTCGGTCGGGTCCAATATACAAATAATAATAATTTGAGATAATGAATGGTCGGTTGACAGAACATAAATATGGTACAATTGTCAATAATCCTTATAAACACCAGTACATATAAATTGTTCTGATTTGAATACACAATTAATTTAAAGTACTGCTTGTCAATAGCAATAACTGTGGGGGAAAAATCGGGTCGGCAGATCCGGAAACCAGTGAATCAAATAACTATGGCCTTACTTAGATTCCATTGGATTTGAACCCGATTGAAGCCTGACTGACCACATAGTATTCATTCCATTTTAGTTCGTACATTGTATACTTGTTCTGCTGAGTCGTCATATTTAACAGGAATGAGGGAAGCCCCTGGGTCCGATTTAGCACTTTGTGTTCCCAGCCACTATTTAGCATAGTTCGGTGAAACACTCCAGAACGTAAGTAGCTTCGGGACGAAGATGATACAAAATACAGGTTGATTTCCATCACTTACTGCATCTGCAGTGCTCAAAGGCACTGTATTTCAAACATTTTATACAACAAATGCTCAATGACATTTAAAAACCCATACATTGCAAATAGCTTCTGGTACATTTTCAAAATACGGCTTTCACGTGGGGATAGAAAATATGCCACATCAATCTTGGTCAGTCTTGCACAGGGTATTGTTTCATGAAGCTATCGTATCCACTATGAGACCATAGTGCTCTTGTAAGTTCCAGATGCCATTTATAAGAGATCGCTATGAGAGTGATTATGGTCTCTTAGTAGATACGTGAGCTTCGTGGTTGGTTGGTTGGTTGGTTTGGGGTTTAAAGCCACTTGCAAGATTGTTTCACTCACATCATGGCTTGCATGCATATGTACTGCTTGTACTAGTCTGGATTTCCACCAGTTTTTAT
>JAUTBT010002477.1:14663-28234 GCA_032361225.1 Lepetodrilus schrolli | reverse complement strand
TAATGTAGCGCTATGAGCATGCTTTCGAGCGTGGATTTGGCGCAATATAAATATTCACATTATTATTATTATTATTACCACTTATCTATTATTGCCTACCACCTATCTATCATTGCATTCTACTTATCTATCATTGTCTTCTACTTATCTAGTATTGCCAACTACTTATCTACTATTGCCTACTACTTATCTATTATTGCCTTCTACTCACCTATTATTGCCCACTACTTATCTATTCTACTACTTATCTATTATTGCCAACTACTTATTACTGCCTACTACTTATCTATTATTGCTTACTACTTATCGGTGTTATTAACACTGGCAGAGACAAACCTGGAACGTCGCTGTGAGATTCGCCTATCACCGAGACACGGAAATGCAGTCCCTCATCTCGCAGCCGGAACAAGATCCCAAAAAATGTCTCAGGATCTTTGTCATGTTCCCTGTGGAGCAATTAGCAGTGGATGTACCGTTACACAGAATACTGTCAATAGTGGATGTACCGTTACACAGAATACAGCCTACAGTGGATGTACCGTTACACAGAATACAGCCTTACACAGAATACAGCCTACAGTGGATGTACCGTTACACAGAATACAGCCTACAATGGATGTACCGTTACACAGAATACAGCCTACAATGGATGTACCATTACACAGAATACAGCCTACAGTGGATGTACTGTTACACAGAATACAGCTTACAGTGGATGTACCATTACACAGAATACAGCCTACAATGGATGTAGCCTTACACAGAATACAGCTTACAATGGATGTAGCCATACACAGAATACTGTCAATAGTGGATGTACCGTTACACAGAATACAGCCTTACACAGAATACAGCTTACAATGGATGTAGCCTTACACAGAATACAGCCTACAATGGATGTAACCTTACACAGAATACTGTCAATAGTGGATGTAGCCTTACACAGAATACAGCCTACAGTGGATGTAGCCTTACACAGAATACCATCAATAGTGGAGGTAGCCTTACACAGAATAGTCTACATTGGATGTAGACTTACACAGAATACAGTCTACAGTGGATGTAGCCTTACACAGAATACAGCCTACAGTGGATGTAGCCTTACACAGAATACAGTCTACATTGGATGTAGCCTTACACAGAATACAATGACTACAGACGAGGACACGGACTCTACCCACCACCGATGTGGCCACACTATATGCAGTGGTCTACTGTCAACGGTTGTTGGAGTGACACAGTCGTCGTGGGGACTCGTGCGAGGTGGGAATATGAGAGGGAAGTAGAGCACGTGACATTTTGGTCGGATCTGGTCGGCGATGCCGACCGGACGGTGGTCAGGGATCCGTTTCAAGAAGGGAGACACATTGTCCAGGAAGGAGTCACGGTTATAGGCAGAGTTGAAGACTACGTGGTCAGTAACCAAACTGCAACAGATGATGACAATCTCAATGACACCTCTCCTGGCAACACGTAAATATACTCAGTTATCAAAAGGATTGATTAATGATGCTAAATTTTGAGTGGACACATTCTAATTTTATGTTTGACTGTCTTGACTCAGCATACCGAGTTCTACTCGACTGACCTAAAACATCTCTTCACCCAGGTTCCTATGCACCTAATTTTTTCTAAAGGAAATTGGTTTATAGCAAAAGTTTTAATTATGTTTCACCTTTCTATAGTTTTTATCACTCACAGTATTCAAACTTGTAGTTAATTTTTAGCTATGGGTGAAAGATTCCTGCTGTGAAGTAAAAACCACCTGGTTGTAGCCTGTGTTTACCCTGACCAGGACAACTTCCATTATCCACGACATGCGACGATTCTAGCGATTTGATTGGCCGAGAGTGTCCTGGAAAAAGTCATACACCCCGGTTATGCTATAGTTAAAAGTTGTGATGTCATGGTAGCCACCCTCGAAAGACGTTAGAAAGGCATTCTGCGTGAATATTCGCAAGTTTGTAGATTTTGGATAAATTTGTTATCAGCGTGTTTTCCGGGAAATATAGGTTTTTACAAGCTGAAATTTCTTGTACACCCCTTGACCTTTGGTCGAGGAATATGAGAAATTTTGTCTTGTAAAAACCTGTACACGCTGATAATCACGCTGGTAACTAATAATAGTAGCTTGTTTACACTCACCACGACAACACCTGGTTGTAGCCATACTGAAAGTCTCTCTCCTGCTGCTTCCTCACTGGATACAGCAGCTGGTTCTCATGGAAGTACAGAACTTTCCTCAGTCTACTCAGGTCCGGCCTCAGTGCCAACAGTTCTGCCATGTTCAGAACCGAGCTGGCAAACAACACCCTGTAACAAACAGAACAACATACAACATGCAGGTCACTGTATAACCTGCAGAACACATTGCAACATAAAGAACACCCGGCTGCATAAAGAACACCCTGCAACATACAGAACATACAACATACATAACACTTTGCAACATACAGAACACCTACAATATACTGAACACCGTGAAACCTGTTGCAACAAAAAGAACACCCTGCAACATGCAGAACACATCCTGCACCATACAAAATACATCCTGCAACATACAGAAAAAAATACAACATGCAGAACACTGTCCAACCTGCAGAACACGTTTCAACATAAAGAACATCCTACAACATACAGAAAACAAATATTGACAAGCATCACATCACTAATTTTATGTTACTTTGACATGATGTAAATAAAGCAGACGGCAGGACTTGTTTGAATGACTATGTAATGAGTTTATGTTTTGGTGTATTTAAATATCATGAAAATATTGCATTAGTGAAACAGCTTACAAAAACTAACCTATGCATATAAATAGCATGAACTTACTGTTTTTAACTTGAATGGACATATGTTTGGAAACAAATCTAAAGGGTATGGTCCGGATATCATAACCTCAGTACTCATGACATCATATCTTGTTTTTACATGCGAGATTTCAATCTCAAAATGGCTGACTGTAAATAGGAGTCGACCGGAATTAGGTGAGCAAACGATACTATATCAGTATCCTGTTTTACCGCGAAAACGACGCACTAAAAAATATGTTGAGGGCGAAAACGACGCGTTAAAAATTATGTTTGGGGTGAAAACGACGTGGAAAAAAATATTGGTGGGGGCGGAATGACTGGAGCCTAAAAGACTGGGGGCGCAACGTACAGGGGGCGCAACGTCTGGCACCCGATATATTATCTTACTTATAGTGTTCACTAGGAGGTATCGCCTGGCTAAAGTACAGTGCTGCCGTCCTAGCACGCCAGTGCCACTTTTTAGCGGGGAGAGTGTACTGAACGACGTCCTTCAACTTTTCGGAGAGCAAATCCACCATTTGTTTGTGTGAGCCGCCATAAAATGCTTCGATTATCAGAATACTCATATTTCTATAAAACGTCTAAAGACTGTGCCACCAGATAGTGTTATATTGACGAAAGAATTATACTGAAATGAGTCTAGACATCTTCGTACATTATTAGTCCGCTCGTAAATTCAAACAGATATCATGTGCATTTGTTTACTAAGGGAGTTAACTCTCGTGCATGTAATTTCATGAGATACCACTAAAACGAAATCATAGTGCAGTAAATGGTCTCGGACTACAATACTTATTTGTTTCCTAGTTGAGCAACTTGTGGAAAAGACGTTCCTCTATTTGCAGTTGGAATGGCAGATGAGAGTTCATATTGTCTGAAGGAAGGCTTCATTTGGCCAAGGTTTTCATAAAACCTTGCTCTGTCCCTGTCGGTGGATGTGTTAAGTTCAGCCATCAAGATCAGGCTCCAGCTCAGTTAAGCTAATACTTCTCTAATTCACTGTACAAACATGTCAATGGGATTATCTCTATAAATAGTATGATGGATCAAATTGTAATTCGCTATGTATTGTTTACCAAATATGTTTGAATGTTTGTTAATATCCATAGTAACGTTGTATATATAACGTGATGTTTTAACATGTAAGACACGTCATGAAAAGAGATATTTAGAATCAATGGTGGAATAGAAGTGTCCTACTGTCTGGCAAGATGTGACCGAAAATGAGATTCAGTTGTAAAATATAATGTCGTAATGGAGCTGCAAATAAAACATCAACAAATCCAGCATGGTGTCTTCATAGCCGGAATTGGATAAACTTAAAGACTGTTGAAAGCCCCCTGTTACAGTTGTTCAAACAGGCATTTCATAACTACATCGTTTCTGTTTCTGCCTACTGACAATTTTACTGTTTACTCAGACTCACACGAAGCGCATCTGAGCAGGGCTACGCTGGATTTTTGCGCTATACAAATATTCATATATCATATCATACCATAATACCTCATTAAAAGCTTTACTATTATTTTCAATTTAAAGCGCACACAAATGCTCAAGTATGCATGTACTAAGCGGACTTATCATGCATTGTAAGACTCTCAGAAGGTGTCATCATGAACATGATGAAGAAGTGTGACAGTTTGTGCAATGCGTTGGGCCTGGGGATGGTCTCAAAACGTGGACAGTTCTTAGAGCTACACTTCGTGGATTTACTAGTATAGAAAACACGAATATATGTCATCTCGTTGGATGGATATGTTTACCTTTGTGATCAAGATTATTTCCATAAAATGAAGAAGCATTGAGAAAGAGGTTTTGAACCTATCTATTAACTCACAACTCGACAACACATACGCGCACGGTCTCTCACGCGCACACACACACACGCGCACGGTCTCTCACGCGCACACACACACACACACACACACACACACACACACCAAGCAGTAACGTGATTCTGAATTTTCTTTTATTAATTTCTTTTAAGATAACCCTTATTATTGATTGATGAATTTCATGTGACCAATTGTCATTGGTGTTCCAATATGTAAATCCCTGTTCCCTGACAGGTGTTCCAATATGTAAATCCCTGTTCCCTGACAGGTGTTCCAATATGTAAATCGCTGTTCCCTGACTGAACGGCACCCCTCCACATTTATCAAAAGTGTGAAGTAAAATAGTAATACGATAAATAGACATACTTTTTATTCGGCGATGTACAAAGTTGTAATTTTGTAATTGGTAAGAGTACACGCATCTCCTCAAACTAGCAAATTTGAGTGACCGCGTTGAGTGTTTTTTGAGTAACGGTTCAAATCAGGGGTTTGTAACATTACCTGCCAGACTATAACATTAAAGCTATAGTGTGACCATCGATGCAATACCTAATATAACATACGGTTACTCTTTACGTTGTAAAGATATGTTTACTTTCCCCCGTCAAAGTGGCGCTACTAGATGCAAACGTAGAATATATTAGATAAGGGTGGGTGACTTTCGCGTAGGGAGACAGATCTAATATTACCCCATCAGCCTATTACATAACAGGTGCTCACTCATATTGCGCATGCGTAAAGGAAGTCCGCCATCTTGTGTGACAAATATCAGGTTCCTCGTAAAGTGGAGCTTATTTCTCTTCCGGGTGGGAACTAAAGTACTTTAAAATAACTCCTGGTGGCATGGGACACACGCGATTCTTGACAGCCGAAAAAATGTCATAACTGTCACGTGAAAGTATCGAAATAAGGTAGAGTTGACGTAAACTTGATAAACCCAGTCGGCAGTAAAGATCAGTTTCCATATTAACTTTGTTCCCTGGGCAACTCCCCATTTATAGTTAATAATTTTATATGAAGACAATATCAGACTAATAAAGTTTTGACTCGTGCAATGTAACCACGTCAGCAAGCTATTCCAAGTATATTGGTTTAATGTTTATGAACACGAAAAAGGGACCAGTTTCAGGTTATTCTGTACTGTAGCAATTTCTATGTCAACATTGCCATTGTATTTGTGTCGTTCATGATAGTGATAATATAATAGTAGCCTTTTGAAAGTGGAAGACTTGCTGACAGTTAGAATGTATATAATTTTTCAAAGTATATTGTTGCTGTAATAGGTATGATAACAATTAGCTCGAGATTCCTCCCGTCTGACATTGAGCGGCATGTTTTGGTTAATTATGCTGCAGCATACAATGTCTTTTGATTTGTGGGCCAAAGAGTAATGAATTCTTTCCCCACAGATTTTAGGTTACATTTCCATCACGATCATGTTTGTTAAGGATGCATTGACTGTCTTGTGGCAATGAAGTTATCATCCTTGGTCATCCTTGGTTCAGTACCAGCTGGTGTTTTCAGGTTTACTAGCAATAAACTGATATTGTGATCAGCCGTAATATGATCGAAATAATCTGAAAGTTCAGAAATTAGACGACAAAACTTGCATTTGAAAAAGAGAAAAATATTTGACAATTATATATTTGAATAAAGAAGCTCTTGCATTAAAGGCACACAGTCACATGTTTGTTTGCCATTATTTCATGGTCAAACATATTTCAAAATGCAAGTATGTACATTTGATGCGTCTACACAAGTATATTGGGTAACCAGCTACATTTTCCACATATCTCACTGGTTTTCAATGATTTCATATTTTATTATTTTTTAATATGTACCGGGTATGTTAAGTAGCTATAATGGTACCAGTGGTCGTGAAAGGTTATTTTGACCAGGTTCAATGATTAGAGTTATCTCCCTATTAGACTATAGGAAATTGAGATATTATAATACATTATTTGGGTTTTACCGAAAATGTATATAGAATTATAATATAATTATAATATAATATAGAAACTGCTATAGAATTTTATCTATCATTCCGTAGTGAAAAGATATTAGGAGGTATAAAAGTGATTATTTGTATACTAAGTGCATGTGCTTTGCATTTTTAACTCCAATTCGGTCCAAACGACAAATTAATCTGTGATTGTATGCTTTTAACATGATTAGCATGTATGGTAATGTTATTCAATTACTGTAAATCATAAAATGTTAGCATCATTAAACTTTAGCGACTGGTGGATTATCGAGCTATTAGTGTCATGAAATGTTAACGAGCTCATCTATGTTTAGGAAATAATTTTAGCGATTTCTACATATAAGTTAATCTTAAATTGCCAATGTGCAACACTGTTGGTAACGAATAGTATCACTAGTATAGTATGTTCCTTTACTGTATAAATGTAGTTTATCACATTTTTGTTTTGTTTTATTTGTTTTGGAAACTGATGCTATTATACTAGGAAGTTACACACAAACATCAGTGACAGGAATAATATTTGCTAGGCCTACACACGTACATCTATGGAATACTCTTTAATAAATATTAGCGAATTAAAAAACCGGTAGTATAGTATAATTCTATTAACCCTCTCCCTGCTGGATCAGGCATAGGTACTGCTCTTTATGGCATCTCCGGTTGCCTGCAGCATGGAGAGGGTTAACGTGTGTTACATTAACCAATGGTTTTCAACAAAATAGATATAAACGTGTATTATTAGAGATACAGAGCTTCAGACAGTTGTTTACTAGTATGTGCTTTCACCTTTGACACATGCACACATTATCTGTGCATATTCAAAACTCTGAGCTGGCTTATTAATTTTGTGAGTTGGTGACTAAAAACACATACAATATTTTGCAGTCCACCTTGGTTAAACTCTTATTTTGTCCGGTTCGTCCTAGAATTAATTACTGTCGCATGCTTCAAAGCCAACCCTTGTCTATCAATGACTACTTTGTTCTCAAGCTGGGTACCTTTAAGGGGAAATCTATTCATTTTTCTGCTTTGGGATATCCAACCAATAGATCCCCATATAATATGTAGGTGGCATGAACATATATTTAAATAAGCACTGCATTAATAAACACTAGTTTCTGTGTCTCGTTCAATACCTAGTTGTACAGAGTTATTTCCCTTTGAACAGAACTTCACATACCTACAATAAACAGCTGAATACACAAGAATACTCAAATCGAAATATCTTTGTCATTTCTGCATTTCTCCAATAATCAATAAAGTACAAGAAGATTGGGTTACAGAAAGGTGAGAGGTCGTGATATAATCACTGCTATTGTCCTGTATTGAATACACTAGAATATGACCATAAAAGGCATAGGTATTGTTCTTCAATTTCAAAATAATGGCATATTGATTGGTCTGACATTTCCAGACTATATTGGCCATTGGGGAAAGCTAAGAGATTGATGAATACTCCTCTGGTGCTGTTTTGTTTTAATAGTGCATTCTTATTGATGTATTTCTATAGTTTAACTTCGTGCTGTGTTCAATTAGTCTGACTTGTTTTGACAGTGTGCCACCCAAGAGAGACGCCTGGACAGAATGCCACCCCCACCCCCACCTGCTCCTGCTCCACCTCCACCTGCCCCCGTCGGTAATGTGAGGGTCAAGAAGCCAGGTGGTGGAGGAGAAGGGAGAGGAGACCTCCTCAGTCAGATCCAGAAAGGAAGACGTTTACAGAAAGTGGAGACATGTGACAGAAGTGCTCCTGCAGTGGGTGAGTTGTCATGGCAACAGTCGTGTCTATAGATGAGGTGCACTTTGGTTACCATTGTATCTCACACTACACCATGTAAATTTAGCATTTCCACGTTATCGGCTTATCTATATTTTTTTGACTGATGCTACACTATTGGTGGTCAATTAACTCATTTATTAAAGTCATGAATTTTCTTGTGGGATGAGCTCTCAGTCTCGATTCAGAAATAAAATATTTCATGTTGAATATGATCAGGCCCCGATTTCTTGAAACAAACTTGAGTTTGAGATTTTTCTGAGGTTTCTCCCTTTGGCTCAGTGCTGTAAGTTGAGTAAAATCTCAGCTGGGTTTGAGTTTTTACACAGTTTTCAGCACCGAGTCAATGGGAGAAATCTCACTCCTAGTTTGTTTCGAGACATTGAAATTACCAAACTTTCTTAAGTACGATTTCATGCTCAACTCATTTTGTTCACAAACCCCAATAATAAATTTGATTATGAAATCTTACTTGAAAGTTTTGTAATCTCAGGGCCAGGTACAATATAAGAATAGATGTCAAATATATCGCATTTCCCGCTAAGATGTCAGTCCACTAAGATGTCAGTCCACTAAGAGTCCACTAAGATGTCAGTGTGTAAATCTTGATGGCACCCACTATTACAGAAGACACGTTCACCCTACGATCCGAAGTTTTTATGATCATGACTCGCCCTGAACAAAGTAGACATACATCACCCTATAATTAGCAGACCACTTGTTGTGGACAGTATTAATATTTATTACCTGGTATGTCCACTACATGGTATGTCCACTACATGGTATGTCCACTACATGGTATGTCCACTACATGGTTGATGTATTCTGGTGTAATATGCGCTGATATCCTCGATCTCATTACTCCCTACACCTCAGAAGTCCCAGATCCCAAAATCTCAATCTCCTTACTGTTCCCACCTACAAAACATCTCCTTACTTACTGTTCCCACCTACAAAACATCTCGCTATGGCAAAAGATCTTTCTGTTCTATTGCACCCAGATTGTGGAATGATCTCCCTCTCACAATCAAGCTCAGAACATCTTTCTGCTCTTTCAAATCCAACCTAAAAACTCATCTCTTTAAAATAGTCTATCACTAATTGCCTTTACCCTTTTCATGTAGCGCTCTGAGCATAAACACTTGTTAATGGATACAGCGCATTAGAAATACACATATTATTTATATATTTATGACATTGTATAGCTGACCTGCCGGACAAACGTCATCAGTTTCTATGCAAGAAATAATAATAATAATAATAATAGTAATAGTAAATGTAGTTTATTATCGTGCCGTGTGCAAATACATGTACATAACAAAATAATGTACGAGATAATGTCTTTCTACCTATCTTATTCTAATATCAAATCAGCATTCATCAGCAGTACAAAAAGTGTGAAGAGGTTTAGAGGCAACACCTGCCAGAACAATATCCAATACCAGAACCGTGAACCTGTCATAAATAGTTCTTGACGTGGTAAGCTTATTATGAGCAGTCAGAACACTAGCCAAGCTATACTGGCCATCGTGGACATTAGGTATATGTATATATTTAGTATTGCGACACCTGCTGAAATATATCTTCGTCGCAGTTGTAGAACCGGATTTTAGAACCTTGAAGGACAATTAGGACGCGTTCAGCGCTGTTAACGAATATTCAAACACGGACTAACTTTCTACGTTGACCTTATTCGTGAGACATTAACGGACAATGTCTGATACTGTTGTCCAAGTAGGTCAGTGTATCGGGTGTTTGCTCGTCCAGTCGTGTCCAGTAACGTTCGCGGCGTATATTTACGGGAAATGTCGCACTATTGTCGTGATTGCGCTCCTTCGTATCTTACTTTGTTGTGGCACAGCCGATCTATATAGTGGGCAATTAACCCTAGACGTCAGTCACACAATGGTCCCGAGGTATGGGTCTTTGAACGAACCATTGTCGATGGACATAATATGTATATTAATACATACAATCGGACTGGCCGAGTACTCGCTGACCAAATCGATAATCACGAATAACAGAACGGAATGTTGACGTTATTAAAGCACATCCTAAATCTCCTTTCTTTATTAACGTCACGTGGTGTCATTTAATACGTCGATAAAAGAACTCTTTACCAGAGCCATTTGACACATATGTATTGTCCGGGGGGGGGGGGGGGGGCTTCGTGTCAACCTCAGCGGTCTAAATACATTGTTTATTAAAACCATGTCAAGTAAATAATTACTTAATTCCTTTATTGTCGAGCTTCTTTATTGATTTACATTGGTGTAAGTGCACTTTCCTCACTTCCAACATTTTTTTTACTTCTATGAAATATAGGTATTTTACCTGTATGAAATATAGGTATTTTACCTGTATGAAATATAGGTATTTTTCCGGGTAATGAGCTGGAAATAATATTTATAGAAAATAACGACGATTAGGTTTCAGGACATTTCACAAAATGACAGTAAAATTTCTATGCCAGACTTATAGACGGTACTGTGTATGATCTCAGGAAATATATATACAAAGATTATCCCTAAGTGCAGGATATAGAGGTTATCTAAAAACACTCGGTTAATATATATGGATAAATTAATTATTACGTGTGATCGAGCCACGGCTTCCAGTGAACGTGTGTGTTTAGTTTCAACTCATTAGCTACCCGACATATGCACGTAATGTCTGCAGTATTGAAGACATGACTACGAGCATCTAGGCACGTCATATAGATCTATATAGACGCGTGTGATATATCATGCACCTAGGATATTTGCCCTTCTGACAGTCATTCGAGTGTTTTGTTCACAATCCACAACGCGGGTTCGAATCCCAAGATCGGCATGTTCCTGGTATAATGTACTGATGTTCATGGTACTGGTTCTATATCTCAATTCAATCTCACTCTTCTCGACAATCCTATACTTTCTGCACTGAATGAATAATAATAATAGTGCATTTCTAATGCGCCGGACTCCATGTGGAAAAACACATGCTCGAATGACATATATTATTTACAATAAGTTTTGAAAATTATTTCAATTTTTATTCTCAATTACCGTTCACATGCATATGGTGGGTATAAACACAATGACCTCAGACATGAACATCTGACCTCTGACCTACATTACACGATGCAGTTGGTGCTGTCGTGCCCCTCGTTACGAGGATCGCCGAATGTGTGTTAGTAATTAACGCGAGGTTCAACGAGAATTCTCTGCATCTCCGACTCTTGTTTATTGCAGAGTTATATCCCTTTGATCTGCTAGCGACGTCTGAAGATATTATCTATAGTCCGTGACTACCGTAAATCTCCATACATTGGTGTGTCCAACTTTTCATTGGTTTGGCCAACTTTTCATTGGTTTGTCCAACTTTTCAGTACAGTTTAGCGCTTTAAAGCATAGATTGTGTACAAAATATGTGTATTAAAACACGTTGTACGGTCAATATAAGGATCCATAGATTAACTAAATAATACCTAAAATCGCACTATTACTTTCGTATGTAAATACATCGTCTACAGCACTGATGGCGTTTTACACAATTCATACACTAATTTTATGTACTACCATATCTGATTCATATATCGAAGAGCAAATAACTCGCATGGTGAGTGATGGCGAGGAAGGGGTGGGAGTGTCCAGCCTTTTGACCGTGTTTCTAAGATGTCATATTTGTCCGTGTTTATCCGCTTAAAAATAAAACGGATCTGAAAACACAGGTATTTGTCAACAGGCCACTCATTAATACGAGCGTGTGAAGATATTTGTAAGCCTATCCAAACATAAACAGGTAGTTTGTACTGAGAACCGATATCTTTGTATTGCCAAGAATCTCATAAAAACTTCGATATCCGTGTGAACATCAGTGACTATTATTTATGACATTGTTGTCCATAACCCTCAGCATCTTCACATAGCGAGGCCCCCACCCTACCCTACCCCCTACCCTCATCGCCACCACCCTATACCTCACCCACCCCACCTCACCGCTCCAGCCAACGGCAGGATACACGATATTGGGCAGTAGTGAAAGAGTCCAATGTCGTCGCTTCTAATCAAAGCACGCGTCTAACTCGACAGGGGAAACATATGTTTTGGGTATTAGCAATGATTGCCCAAATAACCGTGCTGGTGAGCTGCTTGACGGACGTTTGTATGCCACCATCTGTTTGCCATTATACTGCCTTGCCCTGTAGGTAGAGTGGACGCGAACCCCCGGACCAACTGGTGACCAGAATGAGATCAGATTACGCGAGAAGAAACAGTTCCCATCAATGTCCGAATACCAGTCGTCTTCAGCTGTCAGCCTCCCCCTGGGGCTGTTTATTCAGAAAACAGTCCAACCATGTCAGTACGTTCTCAAGACCTATATACATTCTGGTAATGGTATTCATAGCAGTCAGCGGTCAGGATACTTCAAAAGTACCTTGTGTTTTGCTCACGTTGGTGGGACTGTATACACATGGTATGGATACAATGTCGGTCATATTTCTTCTGCTACAGAAACTATTATCACTGTACTGGTATTAGTACACTCAGCGTACAGTATTGCCCACTAGGGTACGGTATATCTGCTGAAAGTGTACGGTATATTAGCTGACTAATATTCAGATTGCATACCAATTTACTACGAGATGCTCACTAATTATGTATATGCATTGGACGGTATCTTCACTAATTTACGTTATGCTCACCAGTGTAAGCCTGCAGTGCGCGCACCAATACGCCGCTTTACAGTTTACTTTGACACCGTTTTACGGCATATCCACGTAATTACTTCCAATGCGGTATCAATCTAATTTACTTATCATAACTACGTATATATCCACCGATTCCGGTCGCTATTTTCCAAATGTCGATTAAAGCAAGTAGTTCACTAGCCTATGGTTGTAACTTAAAGTTGGCTATTTTAAACATATTTTGAAAACATATGTTTGAAAGCATACCGAAGAAGTATGTAATTATATAGAATGTCCGCTGTATTGATTTAAGATGACTTGTTAGAAGTGAAGATTGTCCTACCATTTTTCTGGGATGTAGCCGTCATCTTATCATTTTTCTCTCCAACACCCCCTCCCCCTTCCGTTCCCTCCCCTACGGCAACCAGTTCCCATGGCCAGGGTAATAATGTATCGATAAAAGCATGCTTTTGAGCATGTGATTGAT
>JAUTBT010002477.1:0-14653 GCA_032361225.1 Lepetodrilus schrolli | reverse complement strand
CGCTCCCGTCTAACGGACCCCCCCCCCCCCCCCACACACACACACACACACACATGCACACACACGCACTGGCCCCGGTAAAGTCATATAACAGCAAAGCTGGACAACACTCGCCTACGGGTCAGACCCCATCTCGACACAAACACCGACCTTGGGTCACCACAGGCCGAGGACAGTCTGGTAGGTCATCCCGGGTCGTCACGACGTCGGAAAACTAACACATCTGGTTTCAGTGTTGCAAAACTGTAGATGGTAATGACTGATCATAGTCTCGGAGAGTAAATACATCACTTATAGGCCTACTAGTATATCAATCCTATATATTAATATATAAGGAACCGGTGAATAGCTTTGGGACTATTTGGTAATTAAGCAGCATGAGAATCTGTACGTAAGGAATATTAGCTCAATTAAATACTCAACAAAATAAATTAAGGGCCAGCAGATATTTGGTGTGGAATCTTTCTACTGAATTTCGGAACTCGGCTTGAGGAATCTGGTGCAATGTTTCTTCCAATGCGTCTGCAAATTCTTGAACAGTACCTGGAGCCTGTACACGTTTGGAAATTCTTCATTGTTAAAATAGTATAAGCTAAATTTTGTTGAGTATATGTTCCTACCGAATGCACGTGCGCGGATACATGCACAGACTGATCGGGGCATCAATAAAGATAACGAACATTTATACACCAAGGAAAACAACATGCAACAGCTTCGATTTTCTAATAAAATAATAACACCAGAAGTTAACATTTTACTTTTTAATAACATAATAAGAACTTTAAATATGATCCTTCTCCTCTCATCACTCGTATCACACTCGAAATAAAAAAAATTAAATAATTAAATTTTACATGGACTGGTCTAGCAGTCCTCCTGTATTCGTGGCGGAAAAGGTGTTTACTGTACACAGGCAATTAGTTATTGTTGATACTATTCGTTACCAACAGTGTAACACATTGGCAAATTATGATAAACGTATACCAAGAAATCGCTAAAATTATTTTTTAAATATGGACGAGCTCGTTAACATTTGATGACGCCAATAGCTCGATAGTCCACCGGTCGCTAAATTTAATGATTTACAACAAGTATACATGAGGAACATTTAATTAAATTATGATGTCAAAACGCGCTTATCACATAATATATATGTTACTGGCATATGCTATGAATAATACACATATGCTGACATACCTACCCATTATGCGTATGGTATTTCTAGACGTGACGGAATCGGATGTCCTGAATAATAAATGGCTGCTGATACAGTCGACCTGCGTATATCCGGACTTCAGATAACCGGTTCCCTCGCTATCCGCACGGCGTTTACTGGGAACCAATATTTTGCTATATAAAATGACTCGCATAACAAAATTCAGACCTCCGGAAATTCAGATACCCGCACGATTTTACCGGGAACATAACCGCCCGGATAAACGGGGGTCGAGTGATACCATCTTAATGTAGGTGCAACCTAAGCTAGAAACGAATGGTTTTGGTTTCAACTTGGGTTCTTGTGGAAGTTCGTAGGGATGTTTGACAACAACACCAGGTTATAACTTGGTGTGCGTTGTATGCACGATTAGCAACACATACTTCAGAAGCCGCAATGTGTCATTCAATCGTTTAAGCCAGATATACTAGATTGACATATCCATCGATCTGCGTACTCTTAGATACCCGTGTATACTGGGGTAGTTTTATGAAATAGCCACAAAGAAGCATATATACTGATCTATAGTCAACGGACCATAAATGGTTGAAGTGTTTGAACTGATGCTAGCTAGGGTCAATGTGGCTAAAGCGTTACAGTATCTATGCTGACTCTAACGGTCGAACGGTACAGTCTTCTGACAGTCTTGCAGTTGGAGCAGGTTTTGCCGTCTAGGGACAGTTTTAGTTCCCAATATTTATTTATAAGGTATAAGAGCACTGGTAAACTTAAAACAACGCGAATAGTATATTAAGCTATACAGCAATCCAAAATAGCACCTATATTGATAACATTCCTGTACGTACCACCTAGAGCCAACATTATTTCTCAAATGTTTTGTCATTGTGGATCAGCTGTGTAAAACAGTTTGTTCTATAATTTATAAGTGTCTACTCACTGGCTTCAACGTCTTCCCGGTGATAATTTTCAGCCGGAAAATGTATTGGCAGTATTCGAACTTTGACAATTGTTACCCAGGAACAAGTACGTCATACTTAGAAAGATTTACAATGACCGACCAGAATTAATTTAATAATAATAATAATAATAATAATAATAATAATATTGTGCCAATTCCACACTCGAAAGCATGCTCATAGCGCAACATTATTACCCCGGTCAATGGATCTATGTGCACTTAATTCCTTCTCAATTTCCTGGGGAGTATACAACCTAAGCTGCCGTTCAAGGCGCTACAAGGTTATCATTCACACATCTATCTCATCCTTCCGGGTACCCATTCTCTGCTGGGTGAACCTAGACATGTTAAGTGACACCACAAGTGTTTCAGCCTTGGATTCAGGGTAGGGAAGGAACGAATCCTAGATACTCTCAGAATTTAATGCGATCTCAGGTAAGAATACGCAAGACATAGCTTACATACAGTACAGTATTTCTGCGAAAGAAATACAGTAATCTAGAAAGATTGGTCATACATGTATGTATATTATTATCAGAATAAGTGTTGGCTAATCACATATGTTATATATCGTAAATTTAAACTTGTGATTGGCCAACACTTATTCTGAGCATAATATACATGCCGTACATGTATGACCAGTCTTTCTAGATTACTGTATTTCTTTCGCAGATATACTGTACTGTAACTGAAGGCTTACCGACACAGACGTGTCCATGTAACAACGTTACGTTAAAACCATCACGTATAACAGGAGAGTAATGGTACGTACAGGAATGTTACCAATATAGTCGAGACAGATAAACATCTGCAGGTATATTCTGCACAACGCTATCACGTCTCGACTGGGACAGCGTCGGGCTGGCTATCGGCGAGTCGTTCCCGACGTCAGATATATATCGGCGCTATCAACTCGTGCACACAACTTAGGGGAAAACGCTCACCTGCTGCCGAGGTGTAAAAACTTCTTTTTTAAATATCTGGATCTTTTCGTATATTTCAGTGTGTTTTTACTCAAAATACTCTCTAAATGGTGGGCGGACGTATAGGCTAGATTGTCCATCTTACCAGATACGTGATCCAGACCTGAAGTCTTGGCACACACGTGAGACCGCTCCGTTAATATTAGTGTAAACTACAGAGAAACCTCTGCCACTTGGCATAACATGGCTTGTTTGGTGCACAGGGAGGAAGAAATGCATTTTTTTTTCAAGCTCGCATTTCTTGGTAGACATTAACTCTAGGGCAAAGTAGTCACGTGACAGGGCAATGTAATCACGTGACCTGAGAACGACGGCCCACTTGTGGCATACAGTCAGCGACAACAATTAACGTTCCAGTAGTAACAAGATTTTTTTCTGTGCAAATAGCTAGCATAAATGTATGTGTTTATATGTCTGTATATGTCAATATTCGTGTCGTTGAGTATAAGAAATATTAGTGTGTGTGTGTGTGTGTGTGTGTGTGTGTGTGTGTGTGTGTGTGTGTGTGCGTGCTTCTTTTGTTTTGGTTTGGTTTGTGTGTGTTTGTGTGTGTGGGGGGGGGGGTGCACATGTGCCCGTATACGTCCGCATACGTGTATGTAATTATGTACAAATACACATGTATTTGCGTATACATGCCAGGATTGTCTATCCGCCAGTCTGTACGTAGTGGCAAGTCAACATCATCATACTCTTCATGGAGCTGAGAATGAAAGTGAGGACACACACTGACCTGGGTAATACTAGTAATACTAAACACGTGCCATTATATCCATTATATTAAGTAGGCATACCTGCTTGTGTTTCAAGGATGGCGTAGATATAGCGAATCTAACATGGACATTATACATGGACAGTATACATGGACATTATAGATGGAGATTATACATGGACAGTATACATGGACATTATAGATGGAGATTATACATGGACAGTATACATGGACAGTATACATGGACATTATAGATGGAGATTATACATGGACAGTATACATGGACATTATACATGGACAGTATACATGGAGAGTATACATGGACAGTATACATGGACAGTATACATGGACATTATTATTATTAACGGCACTCAGCGTGAGCTGATGGCGACGACCACGGTTACGCAATCAGTCATGTAACGTCACGACGATGACAACACCGATCAGTCAGAAGCCGTAATGCCGTCACACGTCCATCTACCGTGAGGAAATCAAAGACAATAAAATGGATATATGTCTGCCTGTCATCAGTGTCTCACCCAAAAAAATCAGACACGACTACCTACATACTAATACTGGATGTCAAAAGAGAGTATACGATTATGTAATACGTCCCGCGGTAATGCATACATTCTGAATATTCGTCATATCGACAATAAAATGACGGGTTACTAGCGATTTCCATCAGTGCGTCTGACATGTGAGAACTATTTTTATCTGTATTACTTGTTTTTAAAATATGTTTTAAAAGGAAACTAACAAACATCAGCGATACAATTAACTAGAAAATATGCGGAAATTATGGACAACAAAGAAACATATTTCTGAAACTGTATGACTGCGAAATCAATTATTTTATTACTCTAAAGCGCCTTTAGCTACTTAGCTTCAGTTCCACATGAAATAAGAAATAGACATAGGATATTACGCTCTATTAACAATAATATCGTATAATCATGAAAACATTATTCCATTTCAGAGGGTGAAACAGAACTATTTGAAATGCACGGTATATACACGAGCAGCTGACAGTCTCTACCGCCACCCTGGCCAACTAGATTTGCTTAATTAACTGTTCATGGTAGATGTCTTCAACGGAAGAAGGTCTGGGACATATGCAGACTATAAGAGGTGTAAGAAGAGTCAGTTGATGGGTCCGTGATGACTAGAAGCGGACGAAACTATGCGCTTGACGTGTGGTGATTCCAATGGTGTGTTTCCGCATCTGCGCCGACTTCTTTACCCTAGTGGCAGTTGATGACTACGTCTGCAGACAGGCTGTGCCCCCTCCGTCTCAAGTGGAATCGTCCTCGGCTCGTCCGACTCTACCCAGGGGCTAGTAGTAGCTGGCTAGCTTCTCTCTCCCCCTCCATCCCCCATGTTAAGGGACACCATTCCTATCATTTCACACCCGCCCCACTTCACACTCGCACATACACGCATACGAGAACACATACACAAAAACACAAATAACACGAAACGACAAACATACATACACACAAAACACAGACAGACACACATACACACACCACCACACAACACCACACCACACAGCAGGTCATAAATGTATACATACATATATATACATACATATACATACATACATACATACATATACGCGTACACACACACACACACACACACACGCACACACACACACACACATACACACACACATATATATACAATACACGGAGAAACTAGTTAAAACACGGATTACCCTCGAGTATAATTATAATGTTTAAAATATTGCGGAAAGTTGTTTCGCTGAATTGCATGCATATTCATATACTATATTGATACATCACCTCACTGCAGAGAATAACGCCACCAAGACCGTAAGCATGTAACTTTTAATAATTAGCCTTCAACGAACAACAGATGTTGTAAAAGTATTCTTCTTCGAAAACTGTTCGACTAAGCACGTGCACCCTTCCGCCTATACACGTTGACCTCTATATTCTAAGCTGCAGCCTTGCTCAAGAACTTCCCTTCATTCTTTGGTGAAATTTTAATTGTAATACATACCCGCATCTGAATGGAAATAATGACTAAATAACAGATATTTTGTAAGACTAGAACTCGGGACGTGATCTAATATACACTTATGTAGCAGATCGTAGCCTAGAAGCGACATGGAGCCAACAAAAGGAGACTGAATTTAAGTTTGGCACCCAGAGTTCACAGTGTGTTGATTTTTATATAAAAATAAACATAAACTTAGCTTATAGCGTGTGAAAACTTAAGTAATAAAACTGACGTACACGCTGTCTGGGACGGTTGCTTCTGTGGCACATGCTAGCCTACAGCCGCCTGAGACAGACTACAGTCAGTCAGAAATACGGTTTATAGAAATTATTTCCACCTGAGACATACAGTCAGAAATACGGTTTATAGAAATTGTTTAATTTTTCAGTGGAATTTACTAGTTAAAACACACACACACACACACACACACACACACACACACACACACACACACACACACACACACACACACACACACACACACTACAGTAGGTGCGCCTTTTGCCAGCGATCTTCAGATTTTAGATACAATATGCTGGCCTTGTACTCCGGGAAAACGAATTGACTGAAGCTACATTGTATTGACAACAGATGTGGCACTGTTATACACCAGGACGGCTGCAAATTGCATATACTGTCGTTAGAACGCAAGATTGAACTGCTAGCCGCATATGGCGTTGATCCGAGCCCAACGGATCTCTTGATAAACTGAGCAAGCAAGAACACTGTCAAAACCGGCATATTATCTTGGTCCCAACGAGTGCCGGTATTGCCAGAGTGCACTTTACGACATTACTCTTTATTCTTGATTTATTTAGTGTATATTTACCGTTGCTTTCTGTAATTGCCAATCGACAAATCACAGTTTTAACTAAATATATGGACAGAATGGTATACTCGAGTATACCGTAGTGGACTACATAGAATACTAAATTAATATACTCTATTGCAGTGGAAGACTTATAGCTTAAGACAGTTCCATGCGAGACGGCGAGATTAAGTGGTCAGGCCAGGTGTGCCAAATAAGAGATTTGATTTTCGTAGGTCTCATTTGAAACAGCGGATTATAACACCGATCTTTCAGCTTTGTGCGAATTTAAATGGGATAAAACCATAGGGTTTAGTGAAATACATTATAACCATAGGATATACTCGGGTTTAGTGAAGGACATGGAATATATTCAGTCGATGAGGACATTGAATATACTCGAGTGTAGTGGAAGAAAAAGGAAATTTGTCTATTTGGTTCCCGGAAATGTCCGACCGTAAACGGAAACTGAATTTCCGGTTATCCGAGTCATTTTATATAGGAAGATATTGGTTGCCAGTAAAGACCGTGCGGATAGCGAGGGAACCAGATATCTGAAGTCCGGAAAAACGGGGGTCGACTGTACTCGGGTTTAGTTAAGGACATATCTATACAATTTAATGTCAGTGCTATGAGCATATCTAGTGTGGGGTTTGGCACTATATAAATGGACATATTACATAGGAGATATATTCTGGTGTAGAAGGGCTTATGACATAAGCGCGTTTAGAGGGGTAATTTAAATTGGATATATAGTCGGTTGTAGAGGAGGATATAGAGGAAGATGGAGAAAAGAATAGAGGATACACGGGTGTACTGGACGACATAGCATACTTGGTTGTAGATGACATATGATATCCTCAAGATCAGTGGAGGACAGACAGGACATCCATGAGTTTAGTGAAAAGAATAGAGGACATACTAGGGTATACATTGTTAACTATTATTTGTACATTGGTCTTTCATACGTCTATTAGTAGTTTCTTACTGATCTAGGAATTTAGTGTCTGGATTTCACGTCTTTTCACACATGATTTCCACAATTTCATGGCGATCTTCTAATTACTAGCAGTAGCAGATAAAACCAATTAACTTAGATTGGCACATGGGCAGGTACTTTTCAACTGGCATGCTTAAACTACTGCAAACTATTTTTGTCCATATGCTATTTAATTATATACTTTGTATTCTATAGGGAGCGGGTTTCTTAAGCTGCATTTGGTCAATAAATATTTTAAACTAAACTAAAATTACAGCAAACTTTACAAGGAATATCCAATGATGGTGGAGTTGATACCTATATATTTTGAACTCGACACTTTTAACCTAGCAAGTGTTTCTGACCATCAGCAGCCAGGTATAAATGTGTTACAATCATGAGATAGTCCGGGAGCCACGCAGTCGGTCAGCACTCACTGGCCTAGTGAATAATAGGTACTCCCGCCAGGGCGTCTTGTCAGTCATCGGATATCTCCGGGTATTTCCGGACTTACAGGTCACTGGACCAGTGCTGGAACTCGGCCAAACCAATAACTATCCCCCCGCAGGAAAAACGATCGCAAAAGAATATTATCAGAACCAGTGAAGCGTTTTAGTGGATTTGGCTTTGAGGGATAGGCCAGTGGTGATATATGGTAATAGTCACGCGCCATAAAGAAGGACCGTTGATATGAGAGGAAACACGTACAGCTTCTGTTGAAACAACAGTAGCAACACATCTCACTGGCAAGTTCCTCTTTGAATTAAGGACGAGGACAGAAGGCTTTAGACTGGTACCGTTATGTACAGAACTCTGATGGTGCTATTATATGCGCGAGGGTCTGACTGAAAGCCACGCCACCTGGTGGCAAACCTACATAAACCCTACTGCCGCTAATGCATACAGAGTGTATTCTACCATCCTCTTGTTACCATCACTTGAATCTTTTGTTAATGACATGTATTATTTAGTGAAGCGTTGATAAAATACTTTTTTGCTCTTATTTTACATATATTTATTCAGTATAATTGTAAATTCTAGAAAGAAAAGAAAAAATATATAGGACTTTATTAACTCGAAAGTTGATATTGATGTGGTATTTGACAGTGGTCCGACACTTTCCAAAATCTTCCTTTTACTGACCACACCGTAAAGTCACGTGAGCTGTGACCAAATAGTCCGTACCTCCAGTACTGATTGTTAAAACGGAATCGTGCGCACCTCCAATACTACAGACGGGAACCTTATCTCCAATACTAAAAACGATACCGTATGTTACTCGAGTACTTCAAATGAGACCGCACTGACACGACCATTGCCGAACAGTCCCACTGACCACACCAACTAATAGATGAAAACCATATTTATTTTTCTATTTCATTTTAATCTCCATTGTATTCCGCCATGTGATAAGCTGCGGTCGCTATAGTCATATCCATATATCCATATATATACGTGTAGATATACCTGTCGTGGGGTCGCATGTCCGCTTACGATCAGCGCCTATGTAAGTCTGCGCACAGTCTGAATGTCAAGGTCAGACATTTACATCAATACATGCACTCGCCACTTCATGCAATACCGGTTAGGTCACGTGATCAGACAGTTGTCCACTGCTCGATGTATTGATGTATCGATCTGGCCCAGACAGGAGCGCTGCCAGTGAAGTGTGACACTTAACTGTGGGTGTTGCACTTTGAGAATGTCCACGGGACGGCAGTGTGTGCGTGTGTATCGATATCAAGTAACTGTGTATGCAAATCTAAACCCTTTCACTGTGTGTGTATATTTATTCTTCGACCGACCGGGTATCAGAGCGCTTCAACCGCGAGTGGTCTTGTCCGACCGAATAGACTAGTGTATATATTATATTAGTGCAGTGGACGTCATGCATGTATATAGGTCCACACTTTCTTTCATCTGACTGAACTTGTTGAGAATTCTTCCTGTTAGTTCTTTGTCAAATACGCCAGATAAAAACAAGACCGTCGATTGGGCATACTAGTATGTGGGCTTAGTTATGTTTTTTTTAAAACTTTTCCAATCGAAAGAACGAACCGGATGCATTGGTAGATACGAGAATAGGAACTACGTTTGTTCTGTAGGCAAGTTGTTATCATCAAATGTTCATTAAAGGGGGCGGTCATTATATGGATTAACATAAATCAGAACACAGAGTTAATTAGACGCCTCTTCCGAGCGTGTGTATGTCCTTCCCAGTGTCGTTTGCAATTCTTTTGTCAACCGTGAAATTTCGAAACAGGTGCTGATTTTTAATTCGATTGGACGGGGGTAATAATTGACTGCACACCGACTGCTAACTCTGGCCACGTATACGCAAGTGACTTTAAGGTCAGCGGGGTGTTACATGTCTAGACTGCTCGTCACACTAGGCCGGTCACGTGACATAGTTATTAAATGACTAAATAATAACACCATCCATTGAATTCAATAACATTGGCGAAATGGACTGTCTGGTTTGGTCGGCGATTGTTATATATTGTCACCCTTAATAGAAGCCGTGACTCACGCTCGCTCCGACAGGGACAATTATAGTGGTATTCCTCTCGCGGCCTCGGCGCGTAACGGGTGGACGATATGGATAGCAGAGCAGCCGAGGCCGGAACACTGGAGGACCAATATGCGCATGCTTCATCACATGCCTCACATGATTAGGTTGTCGTTTTGGAACGAATAAGAGTTAAAAATGCAAAGTACACGCACTTAGCATACATATAGTCGCTGTTGTACCTCCACATATCTTTTCACCGCTGTAGGATAGGTAAAATTCCATTGCAGTTCATAAAACACGATAAAACACGAATAATCAGTTGGTAATATCTCAATTTTCTATAGTCTAATAGACTAAGGGGGATAACTATAATCATTGAACACGGTACCAATACTGGTACCAATAAAGCTAAATATCTATAAATATTTTAAAATAGTAAAATATGGAAATGTTGAAAACCAGTGGGATATGCAGTTGGCTGGTTACCCAATATACTCGTGTAGACACATCAAAGGTACATACTTCCATGTGAAAAATGCGTTTGACTATGAAATATGTAAACAAACCCGTGATTGTATGCCTTTAAACCCTTAAGATATCGACAAATATATTTCATAAGGTCATTACTAGTAATTACATACCACGTGACACAGCTAATAATTAGCACCATGCCCCAGAGCGAAATCAGTGTTGACGATACACCTCTCAACACCCCCCCCCCTCCCCACCCCCATAACTCCCTTGACACCCTTTGACTCCTCCTCTCCCCGTCCCCTCCCCCATCTCGCCTCTCCACAACGGACCAGCTGGAAGGCCGGACGCTTGACTTGTGTCTTTGTGGCGTTGCGCAAACTCATGACGCCATCTTTTGTCCATCGGTGCATAATAGCCTCGTAATGGGAACAGCCACTTTTCAACTGGCAATGTAGGCATGCTTCGGTGGAGCTCGGATAGCGAACGATTCACTGGGACGCAGACAAGTAGCATCATATATTAAGTCTTTGCATCTATGTAAATATTGTATAATGTATAATAGGATACATAGGAATACGAGTACATTTAGATACACTGGAATATATTATATAATAATATATCTAGGGAACTGGACCCACATACATTCAAATCCTGGGTTTGGATTGAATAGCTATAAAGACGCACATACGACTAACTTGGGATGGGAAACACGATAACTTCACTTGGACTGACGGAGACTATAGAATATATTCAATAGCCAGAGATTGATGTTTGAATGTAACTATATTGCTTAATGTGTGTGCGTTCATGTGTCTAATTACTTTATAAATAAGTTTTATTATATATTTGTTTGTGGTTTATTAAAAATAAAAATAAATTTTTAAAGAATATACGCCGACAGAGGGAAAAATGTTCTTAATAACTTATATACTCATGATGCCACTGTTACAAAGCTAGACGAGTGCGCATATATTAACAGATGATCGACAACTGTGTAAACTAAAGGCTATTATAGACTAAGCGATTTTTATCGCCGCAACAATGTTTCCATAAGTTGAGGCAACATTTGTCTCCGCAACACTTTGATATACATACTACGCGACCGTATACGGAAAGGAACATGTTCATATTCAAGGAGATCTAATTTTTTTCGTCGCAACACATGGGAGACAAGCGATTATTCACTATACACTCGGCAACAAATATCGCAGCAACACTGTTGCAGCGATAAAAATCGCATAGTCTATAATGGCCTTAAGGTTTGAGGCGCGCCTTCGTCTTTACTAAGAAGACAACCCAATGTATTGTTTCTTAAATTAGTCGAATCGTCCTTGTCACAATCTAATTAAAATCATATCTCAAATGTCGCTTCTCACACAATCACGGTTTGTTGGCATGTTTCAAGGTCAAACGTACTTTACCTGAAAGTATGTACATTTGATTTGTTTATATTTGTATATATTGGGCAACAAGCTACATTTTCCGCATGTCCCACTGGTTTTCAATATGTTCATATATCTTTCATATTTTCGTATTTTTTATCGAGAAATAAAAATAAAATACAATACGATATATTAGTAGGCTACTAGTGTAGACAAATCAAATGTACATACCTCAGGTGAAATACGCTTGACCATTTTGACATTATTTTACTAAATAGAGATGTCCAAATATATGCGCGTCAGTTTCGAATCTGATTTTAATGAAATCACGTTTGACGTCGAATTTCCCTTGTCCACCGTAAAATAAAACATCTCAGTATTTGTTTTGTATTTTAAACATGTGACTCGCCAAGTTGTTTTGTATTAGGTAGATTAACATCAAATTATTACTGGACTTCGAGTAACTATATTACTACGCGTAGCTAGCGTACACACACACACACACACACACACACACACACATACATACACACACACATACATACATACACACACACACACATACATACACAAACACACATACATACATACATACACACACATACACACACACACACACACACACACAAACAAACAAACAAACAAACAAACAAGCATACACGGGGCGTGTAGACGTTGCTTTGTATAACTGTATAGATTAACATCGATTATAACTGGTCACGAGATTACTAAACCTACGAAAGTTTTATATGGGAATCTTTGGACAAAACTGAGTTGTGCATGAAATCGTACTCCAGAAAGTTTCGTAATCTCTGGGCCTGGAGAAAGCAGTTCCTCAACTATATCACTACGCGTACATTGAGAGAGAGAGAGAGAGGGGGGGAGAAAGGGATGGAGGGAAGGAAGAGGGAGAGAGCTAGAGGGTACGAATAAAATATACAAACTGGGATTGTATAATCAGCTTCACACACCTTTTGATGATGAATCATATTCAACTTTGCTATAGGAAAATAACCAGGAAAAAATGTCGATTATGAACTCCATAAGGCCGACTTTAATCGTGTACATCATAATATGCAATCTGTATGATTAAACTTTATACTCCCTCTATAATACCGCATCCTTTGCTTGTGCTTCAGGGTGTAGTTCTTTGCATGTTTAACTACCACGGTTGATACGTATTGACCTACTTCCAGACCGCACGGTGAACATTAGCACACGTGATAACCGGGGATCACTACTCGCTAAGTTCCCGGAGATATTAGAGCATAGGTGTGGTTAAGAAACAAGGGTCCCCGTTGAATTGTTTCCAATCAGGATGAAACGTTCACATGACCAGATTTTATTCTATTCCGTTTTACGAGCCTAAACGACGTTATCCTTCCAACAAGAGTTTAAGTGTATCACAGATTTATAAAGAATAGGAAATCCCCTCAGATTCATTATTGTTTCAAGCGCTGGGCGCCTTCGCTTAGCGTCGATAAACGGCGTCGTTTGATACAAGTTTTATTGAAGATTTGATGGGTGTTTTGTTAACGTCGGCACTCAGCCTTGCTCCGTATTATTGTAAATTAGTGGGGTTTAATATCTCCGAAGCCTGACGTATAGAGATGACATGCATTGAGTCCTTTTTCCATGTCATTGCAGGAATTCGAATTCAATTAGATTTATCTCACTCTAGTGAGATGGGGGCTAAATTGACGGTCATTTCTCTTCTAAACGGGGGCTCATGAACAGTGATAACATGTCATATTGAGTGCTTTTGGAGCGGTCTTGGCGTAACTTTCGGCCAGTTTAAGACGACATTCCATGCTTTATGGGCCTAAACATATGCACGAATCAAAACCAATTCGCATATATTGCTGTTAAACGTTTCAGACCCCGCCAAATTGTATTCTCTGATTGAGGAGCGTGTCGTAGAACGCGGCTCTATGGACCGAATCGCGGAGCCACACGACCGAATAACTGCCACGTTATTGTATTCTTGCGCCACCAATTATTCAGTGGGGATGTCGAAAAATATTGAAAAGTGACAAAACATCGTCTAAATGTCATTCATATCATTTACACGGGATGTATTATCCTAGGGGAATTATTACCAAGGGTCACGTGACACTGCTGAGCCGAGTGTATGAGGGTCTTTAATAGTCAGAAGGAGACTATTGAATGAAGCTTTTATTGCATAAATCTTCGTACTTTCCAACTTGTCAAAAGTTGAGGTTTCACAAAACCGTTAAAGCTTCAGTCCCCCCCCCCTCCCGCTCTTACCACAACCACTCACACACCACACCGCCACCATCGCTACCACACCTCCGCCACCTGGCCTACCGCAGAAATAGTTTCTTAAAGTACTTCCATTGCGAAGGGTATGGATCCAAGGCATTCCGAATGTATAGTTGCATTCGGCATTTAACTGTTACACCAGAGCAGTGGCATTCTAACCGTCATATCGCATACTGACGAATTAGGTTATGTTATTTATATTATCTCGATTTTATATCCAGGTTAGACATTGTTATCAAACATAGGAGTTTGGGAGTGCAATAAACCCATGCTATAAATGTAAATATTTTCACTAGTGCAATAACACAATAGATTTTTATAATTGTATTCATACGCGATATCAAAGTCTTTTTGGAC
>JAUTBT010002476.1:0-10087 GCA_032361225.1 Lepetodrilus schrolli | reverse complement strand
TTCATAATGGCCGATCTGATCAAAACAGCACGTCGCTGAATAACATAATACTTAGTACTTACCGAAAAAATAGTCATCAAAATGTATTTATATGGTTTAAAAATGTAAGACTAGATAACATTTTGCAACTGAGATTCGGCCAAATTTAGTTATAAAAGGGATGGGTACCCTGATCTCTACCTTTGCCAATAAACCTCCAATTGAAGTTTTGTTATCAATCGTACAAAAAGCCTATTTATGGCTTCACATTTCTTTTCGCTGGCTAAGGTCCGATGGAAATATAAAGTAGTGACAAGTATATCTAATAGAGGTGTGGCTACACCCTGAAAGATAACAAAATAGCCATTAATCGCTGATTATTCGAGAAAAAGTGTTGACAGTGTCTTACTACATCTCGACTAGGATCTACACACAAGCATACCGTAAGTGCACGGCGCGTCCGGAAAGTACCAGTTTGCCATCACCCGGAAGTTGATAGGTGCGCGTTTTTACTTGCACGCCCTATATAAACACCGTTAGTCTAGCTAACTGAGTAACTGTCAGACTATACGGAGCTATAGAGCGGCTAGAGCACAACGTGAAAGCATGGATTTTAGCATAAATGACGGTGCAGTAGTTTGTAGATTGGACATTGTTAAAAACATATTCACGTGGGTAGAGATTATTAATCTATTCATAGACAACATTGAAAAATCATTATGTGGCCTCACTTCAACACGTTGTGTGTGAAGCGACGAAATAATGACAGCTACAATCATCAATGGTTGTTTGAAGAGTGATCAGTATGTATTGTGATTTATCTCCATTTTCGAACACTCCGGAAAGTGTACCCCGGATTTCGTCTTTAAAATAAAAAGTGTATCATAATATTATTTAATATGACATTTAGCTTGTTCATATATGTAGACTATTTATGATTGATCAACCATTATTAACTAGGTCGGAAATTAACACTTCATATTACATTTCCCTTGCTAGTTGAATTTTATGACTGAAATATACGTTCAATGTAACGTACATTTCAATCTTTCCCAATGATAATTAATTTGGTTTATGTTATCATATTTTTAATTTGACACAAAGTTAAATAAAATAAAAAATACGGTTTTGACCATTCTAGAACACATTGTAATATATATTTCTCCCCAAAACAGGTGTCCTGTTTCCACTATCCGTGATTTTCCCGTGGAGCTAAATATTCAACATTTACTTTTGATATGTTAATAGCTGGAACTCATATTCTGGAATGTAACCCCCCCACCCAAAACGTAGATATGGCCCATTTAAAGTAGTTTTAATCTTTCTATTATGTATTAAAGGGCAGCACATCAAGAAAAATATTGCGGTTATTTCTCTTTCATTGACTGACATTAAAAGATACCGCTAGACTATTTGTATAACAAAATGTATCTGTTTAACACAAGCCGTTGAAAACTTACCCGGGGTCCCTATTCAATGAGTCGAGTTGCAAATCAACGGTTGGTGATCAGAATTCAACGTTAAATACCGACCCCCAGGTCAGTATTGAACGCGGATCAGTTTTCAATCTTACAGCGCCGTACTACTAGCGAGAACACCGGTCAACGTGACAACAAATAACAAAGATGGCGACACCCAGGGGCAGTGAACATTTTTTGACAACATACTAGTACATAACAACTGGATTAATATTGGAGCATCAGATCGAGTGGTCGAATGGTTAAAATACAGAGTTGCAGTCAACTTAGAATCGGTATTTGTTGGGAAGGAAATTCAAACATTACTTGGTTTAGGTTCCAAAGAAAAGTGTACGTATTCAGAATGCATATCTCCTATTGGGTGTGTACCAAAGGAGAAGGATAAATTTAGACTGATTACTGATCTGAGGAAGTTAAATTCCTTCAGTATTAAATCTGGGTTTAAGACCGATGACATTCGAGCAGTGGCAGAAATTGTTGAACGTGGTGATAAATTGATTACAGTGGATATTAAAGATGGCATTTTCCACATACCAGTACGTGAGCAGGACATTTTCTTTTCTAGGAAAAACTTATACTAGTAGATGGTGTGTTTTAACTGTCGGTCTCTCCTACAGCCAATACTCTAGGTGTGCGTGGTTCTGCATATGTTGATGACTTAATTCTTTGTGCAGATAGCAAAACTATTACTGACCATTCTGATTTATTGTTGATTACCGTAACTGATTTAGGGCTTCGCATAAATTATGAAAAGTCTATGATACAACCTAGCACAACAGTAAATTAGTTAGGTTACACTAGCTCGCAGAATTTATAAACACACCATGTATAACTTATGTTTAGTTACACATTTAAGCAGTTCCTGTTTTGTGTATGCAGAGGAGCATTTTCCATGAGTAAAAATAGACTAGCCTACCCTGTGATAGCAGAGCCACGTTGTTCCAGCCCAATTCCGTGACTACTTTAGTGACAGCTTCAGACAAACTCTCCTGTTCTGGAAGAATGGAAACAACTCTTTCCGGGTCCATCATTTCCGTCTTCTGTCCGGCCGATGACGTCAGCAGGTGCACCTGGTGCACGATGACGTAGTCAGTGGATGTGAAGATGTCGATGTAGGGGCCTAATGCCACCGCTATGTCCCGTTCTCGATTGTCAAAATGCCTGCTTGCTTATTAAAGCAAAGAATTATATGTCATAAAGATATTAACGAACAACAAGGCAACCCTTTTAAACTATTCTTATGTGTTGATCCCATATATCTTATCGATCACAACAATAGTTTGTATTTGAAATTAACATACTGCAATTTAACTCCACCCGGTACTGTATAGAATCGAAGATGGGTTCAATAGTTGGGGTCATTACTATTGTATAATGTAATACTAGTATATAGCTTGCTGTTGGGAAAACCGTGTTGATTTCGCATATATCTCATATCATATATATCATATATATATGAGAGAGAGAGAGAGGGAGAGAGAGAGAGAGAGAGAGAGAGAGAGAGAGAGAGAGAGAGAATCCCGCCCAAGTGTCTTGGAATATAAAATATATCAACACGAGTCGTGAAAGTTATTAACTCCGAGTGTTGATATATTTGATATTCCAAGACACGGGGGTGAGATTCTATTTATCACCAAATATCATTTTAAAGTCATTGAAGAAGAAAGATGCCACATCATAAAGATTTTACTGTGAAGTAAAATCTTTAGGCTGCTGTGTATTTGCACTGTGACATAGCAATGCTACGATATCACAATTGTAGCGATGACAGCACAATGGTTGAACAATCAAATACTTTGGTCAAGCGATGTCTACAGCATGACATCACAATGGTAGAACAATCAAATAAACAATCAAATAAACCAAGAATTGGGTCAAACGATATCTCCTGCTGTAGATATCGCTTGCTATTTGAAAGCGATATCTACTGCGATATATTTATCACCCAATACTATGTCTGTGCGGTAGATCTAGCTTGTGAGAGATCAGCGATATCTACAGGGGATATCCACTGCTGTAGATATCGTTCGACCAAATTAGTGGTTTATTTGATTGTTCTACCACTTTGATATCATCACTACCATTGTGATGTCATAGCATTGCTATTATGAAGTAACAGTGAAATGCACAGCAGCCTAAACATTGATTTGACAGTTAAATCTTTATGTGTAATTTTTCTTCTTAAATAACTTGAAAATGATAAATAGAATCTCACCCTCGTGTCTGAGAGAGAGAGAGAGAGAGAGAGAGAGAGAGAGAGAGAGAGAGAGAGATGTGTGTGTGCTTATTCTACATAAATAATCATATTTTTGTTTGCTATCCCACCTTCCTCCAGACTGTTATATATAGTGCTTCCGTTCGTTACATCAAATGAGACCTTGTTGAATTTGATGGCACAGTAGTTAATATTGTTGGTGTGTGGATGTTCCTCGCGCATAAGAATCTCAGAAATCTCCGCGTACAAGTCGGCCTCTTGAGAATCAGGATACCCAACAACACCTACAACAAGGATAGTAATATTAATTTAATTTAAAGGCTACAAATATTTGGTTATTTTTTTATTTACAGACGTGATGTTTTGTCATAAACTAAATAACAGGTTATTTAGTAGTAGTTAATAGTAGTATTTAATATGAATGTTAATATACTATTCTACTTAAAGTGAACACATTATGGGATAATAAACAGGTCAGTATCCTTCAAATTTCATTCACAGTTCACATTTTAAAATGAATAAGAAATGTTTTACAAAATAACATCAAATTGGTTAGATATTAAGAAGAGGCATTTCCTTTAACTAAATATATATGTTGTAGCATCTAACTATTACTGGATTATTTTGTAAGCATGGCCGGACCGTGTCATTTATTTTTGGTAAACATATTAAGAATATGCTTTTCTAATCATGTAGATGACATGTATAAATAGGTATGCGTGATAAATGTGCGTCTACATTTGATATTGAAAATGAAAGTTATTCTCAATTCGTTATTCCGTATATTACGTAATGATCTCGGTATATTACGTTACATTATACATACGTGGTCACTTTTAGACCTCCATCTGTAATAAATTACACTTAGCGGCGATGCGAGCGACCGCTATCTGTAACTGTCACCGCGATCTGTAATAATTTTAGGTGACCGCTATCTGTAATTATTACAGATCGCGTTGAGGTGAGTTCATTAAATTTAGAATTGAAAACTGTCCATGAATTTTGCACTACATGGATGTAAAAGGAGCAATTATTCATTTCATGGTGAAACTAAAATCAATAAAAACAATATATATATTTTGTATTTAGGATTTTAGAGCCGCTTTCAAGTTTGTGTTATTGTATGACCGTGCCACTTTAAAAACAGCGCAATATATTCTTATGTGAGTGACACGACTTATTATTTTTACCTGGAAAAAAAATATCCACAGTAGTATATGCACATGTGAAATATGACATGAATACCTATCACAACATGATAAACCAACATTAATATACGAACAAGGCTAAATGTTTTGTCATGACCCTGAATGTTCGGTCATGATACGTGCTACTATGTACGGAGATGGTAATGCAAATTCGTGTTATGTATAGTGAACATAATCGATGAAAATCAACGAAAGTATTTACAATTTCTTTTTTTAACTCTATAAGCTCACGGGCATATCCAAATAGTTTTTAAATAATGATATTCCCTGGCATATATATAGATGGTATTAGATGATATACTAGTGAGCATGTATTATGTTAATAAACACTATTGTTGTCGTACAATTAACAGAAGGCCTATTATCCATAGTAACCGGGTATATTATTTCCGTCATCATCCTTCAGATGGGTTTCAGCAATACCGATTATGACTATATCTTATATATAATCGTTCATCGAATACCGGTAAATTCATAGAGATACAGTGTGTTGTCCGAAATGTGTGCTCACTAGTATATCATCCAGTACAATCTATATATGCCAGGGAATAGCATTATTTACAAATTATTTGGATAAGCCCGTGAGTTTACAGAGTAAAAACAATAAATTGTAAATATTTTCGTTGGTTTTCATTGATTATGTTCACTATACATAAAGCGAATTTGCATTACCATCTCCGTACATAGTAGTGGATGTATAATAAATAGACTCTACATGATAATACATTTTGAAATATAGTTTTATTATTCATTATTGAAGTTCGGATAGACGCTAAATTCTCTATCATTTTCACAAATAATATGGTACAAATAATAACAATAATTAATTTTAAGTATTTATATTTGGAAGATTCGTGGATCACTAAGGAAATACAAGATTATCGTTAGGGGAAAAAGTCTAAAAGAATCAAGATGGCTGCCAAAGTGGGATATTTATTTCCGAAGGATGTATGATTTTTATTACAATTTCGGTAGGGCCAAATTTGAGGTTACATAGGCTATCTTTTGAATTTTAAGCTGATTCTTTAATGTCTATGGTGTTAATAATATTATATTACAAAGGAGTAGTTCTTAATTATATTCTCTAAATTGTCATATGTCTGTTAACACCAATATCGTGTTCATATCGTGATTAGTCGCTGATATATATATATACTAGTTTGAACATAGTAGGGTTACATCTCAAAATATTTTGATAAAATATGCGTAGAATATGTTCTAAAACATAGATTTGTGTATTAATATCTTGATCATTGTCTGAGGTATACTGTTTGGAACATGGTGGGGGACTTCTAAAAATACCAATTTTGACAAAATATACTTAAAATATGTTCTATAACACATAATCGTATAAAGAAAAGATTCTATATTACTCTGTGTTATATTCTATAGAGTATACGCTATCTGTTAACACCAATATGGTGTTCATATTTGATTTGTCGCGGAGGTATACTAGTTCGAACATGGTGGGGGTACATCTCAAAATACGAATTTTGACAAAATATGCATTAAATATGTTCTATAACACATAATTGTATAAAGAATAGGTAGGCTATCTGTTAACACGAATATCGTATTCATATATTGATTTGTCGCGGAGGTATACTAGTTTGAACATGGTGGGGATAAATCACAAAATACCAATTTTGACAAATTATGTCTAAAATATGTTCTATTACATATGTTAATGTTATATATATTAACATAATATTAGTGTTAACAGGTAAAATACACTACACTCTGTAGAATATAATTTTCATGTAGTACTAATTTGAAACTTTCATTACATTAATATATGCTATTTAGTATAGTTTACGCATTATTAATCTTATAAATGACGATACATGATGTATAAAATATATTCATAATTCAGTCTCGATTCTTTTACATTGTTTTTCCTCAATTGTTTTGTATTTCTTAAATAATCCATAACTCATCCAAATATAGATACTTAAAATTAATTATTGTATTATTTGTACCCTAATATTGGTGAAAATGGAAGCAACTTTAGCGTCTACCCGACCTTCAACAGTGAATTAAAAAGAAAATTCCCAAAGATGCCGACGTGGCATCACCCAGTTTTGTCATCTAGGCGGTTCACTCTATCAAAATCATCAATTAAAATGCATTACAGTCGACCTCGATTGGGAATACGTTAATTTTTCGTCAAAATATGCCATTTGGGCGGCAATCTTGAATTTTTTACCATTTTTTTCCCCCTTCTAATTATAACGTTGTATATTTTTAAATAATCTCCAAATCCCCAAAATATAAATATATTTCAAATTTATTATTATATCTATCCACTATAATTGGTGAAATTGATGTTTAGCGTCATATACCCACACTTTAAAAGTGAATAAATAAAAAGTTGCCCAAGGATGCCTGAGTGGCATCATCCAGTCCACACAAAAAAAACACGGTATTTCTGCAGGACTATTTAGCCTTGTTCGTATATTAATGCTGGTTTATCATGTTGTGTTAGGTATTCATGTCATATTTCACATGTGCATACTAAAGTGGGTATGTTTTTCTCAGGTAAAAATAATAAGTCGTGTCACTCACATAAGAATATGTTGTGCTGTTTTCAATACATATTTTAAAGTGGTACGGTCATACCTGCAATAACACAAACTTGAAAGCCGCGCTCCTATGTGGCGAGTACTCCGAGCAGTAAACAGGCGACTTCGACTTTGGGGATTACTTTCTTTTTCATTGGCAATACCGCGTCATATATATATTTTAAGATTATTTTGGATATTTTCAACAAGTTCGTAGTATTATGAATAAACATATAATATTAAAAGAAAAGATTAATATTGTGTCGAAATATTACTTTAAGTAATGTGAATACTGGCTTTTATATTCAAACGTTCCGTTATTATCATGAGCTATATCATTCAACAAAACCAGTACTGTAGATTATTATAATTATATAATATGTACATTAAATATTAAAAGTTGAACGATCATTTCCTTTATGTATACAATGATCATATACCATTATTGTAGATTTAAATCTAATTATACATTATTAATTTTCATTAGCATTTACAATATATTCTACCTAGTAGACGTCAATATGTTATCTGATAACATTACGTCATACTACACACATTTTAGTCACATGTCAGTCACATGTCAGTCACATTTTTTTTTATCACTACTTCTTCCTCTACAGCAAAACCTTTTACATAGCCAGAAATTAAATAAAATAACTAAAGTAGACGCACACACTATTGTAAACCAAACATCAGCATAAATCCTTGTGGTGAAGTCAACCCTGGGAGGCTTCAAGTGTGAGCCGCCATATTTGATCACGTGCTCCATAGCGGAAGCAGCTTTTTGAGACGGCGTTTCCGGTCTGTCCCGCAATATGGCTGAAATCTTCTTCATGTTAGGTCTTATTATTTCATCCTGGAGCACTCCCTTCACAGTTTCGTAAATTTCATCAACATCTGCTTCCATGATATTCAATGACGACCCCACCTTGTAGTGTTTGACTTTGGCCGCATTTGCAAATCCATCGGTTGCCAAGGGAACACATATGATGGGTACTCCGTGGTAGATGCTTTCCCAGAGGCTGTTCTTACCACAATGAGACACAAACAATCTAACATTTGGATGTCCCAATACGTCATTCTGAGGTATCCATTTCATGGTCTTGATGTTGTCCTTGACCATGTCTACGTTGTGCTTCATTAGAACGTTCTGGGTAAGGCGTTGCATTGCATTCACGATGCTATCAAATGCTCTAGCAGGGATATTCTTCAGGATACTACCGAATGCAACAAGTATTACTCCATGCTTGGATGTGTCCATGTATGTCTGGAGCTCGGACGGCAAGGGCTTGGCTGGAGTGACTGTCAGTGCACCGACTTGAAGAAAGTTAGGGAAAATTGATTTCGGATAATCGATTACATAGTCTGAATTCTCTAGAAACAGAACGGAATCTTTGATCACCGTAATGTCGATTCCCTTCAGCCTGTCGCTGTATGGAGACATGTCGAGGGAAGGGAACAGAAACCTCATCAAAAAAGGATTTATAAAGTGTAAGACTGTGTTCTGTACTCGTTGAGCGAACGTCATCTGGTTTGTAAGATATCCCACAGTTAGTGGAAGCGTGTTGGACTGTAGGGATACGCCGCTGTAGTACCAGTCCATGTATGCACTTATACTGACAAAAGGAACATCCAGATGCACGGCGAGTGATACAAGACAGTTCATTATAACGCCACCATCAACTAAAGCAATGTCGTACTTATCATCTTCCAGTTCTTTCATAACCAGTTTGTCGGAGAAAGCGGAGTAACACATGTTGGTTCGCATTGGGTTGGCTACATAGTACATCACTTGAAAAAAACTCAAACCTTTCTCGATTGTATCAAAATACGATCTATGCATTCTTACGCATTCGGCATCTACTTTCGGAGACACGACCTTGAATCTAGGAGTATTGAGGTCAAGGTCAAAGCGTGAAATACAGGACGGGTAGTCGAAGAGATGGGCAAATAATGTGACATTGTGACCTCGGTTTAGAAGTTCCTTTCCGACTGCCATTGCTTCTAAGCAGTGGCTAATCATTGCTCCTGGAATAACAATTATCTTCGCGCCGTCAACCAAGGACAGCTCCGCCATGCATGTCAAGGCCACAAGAATCGTCAAAGCAGTAGTTGTACTCATTGTCAGTGTTTATACCTAGAACAAAAACGAGTTAATGTCAAAGTTGAATACGATAAATAGACATGGAGGCTACCCACACGTCTGCAATATTCGTGTCGTGTTACCATTTTGAAAGTCATGCATGTACGTGTATCATTACGCTTATGAATGAGTGTGCATCGTCTCAAATGTTATAATGTCATCACATATGACGTGAACACTACTTTTTATGCAAATTTTCCAAGTTATTTTCTCATGTAAAACAATAGAAACCATTACATGTTTCGTAAAGAAACACCTCTCGTTGTGACAAGAGTCCGCTAACAGGTAATAATAATAATAATAATGTGAACATATATATTGCGCCAAATACACGCTCGAAAGCTTGCTCATAGCGCTACAATATTACCCCGGTCAATCGAACTGTGTGCACTGAATTTCCTTCTCAACTCCCTTCGGATAATACAACCCAAGCTGCAGTTCAAGGTGCTACAAGGTTATCATTCACATGTCCCTCTCATCCTTCCGGGTACCCATTCTCTGCT
>JAUTBT010002475.1:0-5000 GCA_032361225.1 Lepetodrilus schrolli | reverse complement strand
CTATTGATGACGTGTTGTTGGACACGACGTCGAAGGTGTCTCGTGACTGTCAACAAGTGTCTATCAACAGTACTATTATCCACACCACTGATCACGAGACCTATACAAGACGTGCCATTGCCGAGCATCCCCCGGGCGATAACACATGACATGATCAGACCACTGATGATGGTATCAATTCCATTGTTTACGCCTCGTGCTTCCGTCATGCTTTCATTACAACTAATAATCACTCTCTTTCTTTGCGTCCATGGGTAGCAGAGTAACCGATTGCTATAGACAAGCCACTCCGCCTACTCCTATGTCTACAAATGTATTTCTGTGGGTAAATTCGAATGAACAATGACCGCCTGGGGTGTGGGGTAGGGGCAGTGCTGTTGGGTCACATCCAGATTATATAATACTAATGCATACCGCTAGTAAGGATTAAGGTTGATACAAAAGTTGGAATGGTTATGCCCTTGGGGAGGAAGAACGGCTATAGAAGGCAGAAGTCACTCTGATCGTCTGAAATCTGGTAATTGTCACAGATAGAATCAGTTCAATGTTTACCGTGCATCGCAGTGGGAGGACAGATGCAACTTAATTCAGTATTATTGAATAATTGAGTCTGTCGATTGAAAGATAAAACTGATTACTTACTCAGGTACAATTAATGCAGACCTCGGTTTTACTAATTGATCTGCTGAAGAGGTGTTCGGAGTTCCACCGCTGGAAGGGCAATGTCACCAAGGTGAAACTGGAAGGAGAAAGAAATGATTGCAAAATAATGTTGTAAACGTTATTTTATGCAATAACAACTTGAACGTTAAGTCTTTAATAACTATTTTTCGGGACCATTTTAGACTTAGATTTCAAAGTGTTTGATGAATGTTAACATAACGTTAACAAGAACTAATGATGCCCTGTGTAATCGCTAACACTGTGAACATATGTCAATGTTATCGGATGCATTATACCATATTTTTTATTCTTCTAAATCCAATAAGTAAAACAACAGTTGTTTGCGTTTCCATGTCGATATATTTTGGAAATTAAAAATTTCAATCAACAATTGTAATCACTACAATGACGTATAGCCATTGGTGTTGAACATCATATAAACATTAATATAGCAATAATTAACCGCATGTCTGATATTATTATGGTACGAACAAATAACGGGGACCATGCCGATGACCTCCATGGAAGCACGTGACATTTGAAAGGTTAAAGTGCATTCAAGACACTTGACATGGCGCAACAAATGACTGACACATTTCAATCAACGTTTTCGACATGAAATATACACGCCACGTGCTTGGAAGTGATGGCATCTGAAAACGATTATGTAATATTTTATCTATTCCAACTTCCTAAAAATGCCTAGCATATGTAGAACTGATCTTTACCAATAACTGGGTGTCTGAAAAACATATCTTGCCGGTGTTTTCTCAGAAAATGAGCCACAATATCCAGACAACAATAAGGCTTATTATCATCTCTGACACCGCTACATTCGTTACACTGTTATTATCATGAGTATAATAATTATAATAATAAATGCTAAATAATAATAATAATAATAATAATAATAATCTGCCCTTATTATATACAGGGTAAAACCTTTAGTAGATTACACGCAGAGGTCTCAATAATAATATATACTGTACAACATAAATTATAACCACATTTGTTGGCATCTGCATGTCGTTTACTACTACTACTACTACTACTACTACTACTACTACCACTGATATTAATACTACTATTATTAATGATACTGGTACTGATACTACCAATATTAATAGTAATCGTACAGAAAAAAAACTATATTTGCAAATTTCTAAGACAATTGCTCAAATCTCCGCCATACATAATTGTAGACTAATGCCGTGCCAGCGTTCTCGTACACAGACCTATACCAGCTCTGTTACCAGTTACAGTGTTGCAGTAACGACCACCAAAATCTTTATTTTCTTAGTTTGGAAGAATTTTCCCAGCAGGTGTTGGGCAGCTGGGTGTGAAATAAACACCGAGACAGAGAGATGGTGAGCTTTACAATCACAGAAAAACCTGCCCACCAACTCGCCTTTGTATCAAAGTCAAAATTTGCAACCATGTCGGATTAAAATTGTGTACCAATTAGATTAGACCCCATAAAGTATTCATTAAACAGCGACTTTCCTATGGGACACGGTTCTGACAGATAAACTGTTTTTCCTTCACAAAAAGAAAATATATCCAAGGGATAAAGAAAACACGATTTAAAACCCCTTGCACACGCTTTTCGTCATTTTTCTTATTAATGTTTATGAGTATGACATACCGCAATCATTAGAACTAATTAGCCAAGTTGCACAATAGAGCCAGACTACCTGTTAAAAACCCAATCACGATATTAAATACAATGTCCCATGCCGGCTTTCCCAGTGGCCAAGTAAAAACAAAATAACAAAACACGTGACCATACTCGTTTGGAATTTCATTATGAATATTTTCTAATTGTAATACGACACCAATTTTCAGTGACACTGTAACCCCAAAACCAATCAGCAGACATTAAGAACAAATGTATCCCTATATGTGATTAATAATAAATTCATAGCGTCCACTTTATATTCCTCAGAGGGGTAATAAAAAAAACAGTTACAAGTTTAATTTTACTACACAATACCATTAATGCGGGTATTGATAAATGTTTGAGCCGTGATGTATATTTAGTAGGAACAACCCTACATCTATCATTATGTTCCTATGATCATAACATTAATAGAAATATATTTTTACTGTGGTATTGAGATACAGGCATAAGCCTGTTTATTTATTTACAACTCATGACCGTAATTCCACCATTTGAATTACTAGTATATGAATATCGCATTATCATGGGTATTGCATCCATTCACAATAGTATTCCTTTACTAAGAAATAGTTTTAATTTATTAAAGTATTTTTGAATTAATTATTCATAAATATTTGATATGTTTGGAAAATAGATGTATTTAAACAATTCATTCATGCTGGCGGGTACAATCTAGAAACAGCTTTTACATTGTTCTACGACAGTCCAGCATAGAACCAGCATAGAACCAGCATAGAACCTTGTATTGGCAACATAACAAAACAGAACCGTGTTAATACAGCACAGAACCTTGTGAAGACTGCACAGAAGCTGCCGGGTGGCCCTTGAAGCCTGCTGGGACAACTTGACCTCTGTTTAGATGAGGGTCTGTGAGGGTGGAGTCTGCCATCCTGTTCCCTACCCGCTACACACCGCTATGACCAGGGGTGCATTCACCCTGTGATTGAATTGACCCCAGACCCCCACTTGTTTATCAAGATCCCGCAGAACTTGAGTCCCGTTCTTATTCCGCACCCGTCTTTATCCACCTTGGTAGTATCCCCTCCTAGTACTAAGTAGAAGCGATAGTTCAAAATGAGTTTTTAATTCACTTAACAAACCCTATTGAGTGTCCATGAAAAGCAACGGTTCGCTTGAATGACTGGGTGAGTGAAGTGTCTTCATGACAACTCTAGTGGTGGGGTATCTGTTTAATACCCAGCTTGCCTAAGCTCGTGTGTGGCTTCCGACTCAATTGCCCCCGTTCCTCTCACCACGAACGCCTGGAGAATCAAGGGACAGGCAAGTCTCCACTGTCGCCTATTAACACCACTCTAGTTCTCTGTCGTACCCCTGACTGTGAGAGGAATTATGTCCTAATCAATCCTTACAAGGACAGGAATTTGGGGTATGTTCTAGCTACATAGAATACACCGAAATATTGCATGGTAATACGCCAAGAGATAAAACCTCTCATTTCCTTTGTGTTGTGAAGATGACAATTAGATCTACCGTTTAAAGCAAGATACGTCATTAAACTCAAATTACAGTTTGAGTATAAAACGTAATTTATGTACTGTACATACACACTATGGCAAGATACACATAGGTATAACAAACGCATGAACATTCAAATATAAGTATGCTTTTCAACATTAAATTCTGAACATATTCGCAGTCCTCACTCACAAATACACATTACTGGTAATATTTAGCAGCATTCCTTCCCTGAAACATATTTGAATAATTAGTATTACTGTATGAACTAACATGTATGAAACACAGTCGGAAAATAACCAATATGATACCATGTTGTTATGCCTTTTGTAATTTATTTTACCAATGCCACTTTCAGTTTGCTCTGGTGATATCTTTAGGAATAAGTCATAATGCCAGGTTTGGACTATTAATTTCTAACGTAAACACCGCATTACATGTCATGTCGCCCGGTGACAGCGTCCTGGCGGGCTCAATTGTTTCTGTCTGTCCGTCTTCCAGTTCGTCTCTAAGAATCCCGAGAAGGACGGTGAACTTTCTGAAAGCTTTTGGTTTCGTCAAATTTGTCCGGCGGCACACGCGTTTCGTCTTTCCGATCCAATGAGTAGAAATTGCTTGCATCAGTATCAGTGAATAGGAGAGCCCAGGCAGCTATTTCACTGTCACACCAAATACTATCAGCCTCTAAATCGCCTCTGGTGAGACTCGGGCCAACATAAAGGCCATCCCCCCCTCACTGGCCGCCGTCGACTGTGAGGGAGTGTAAGGTTTCGCTACAGAGAGTTTCGCGCCATTGCACCGAGCTTCACAAAAAATAAAAGAAAGGAAAAATCTCGTTTGGCGTTAAAAGAGCAGAACATTGTAACACCGCGGTATCCCGCCTGCTCCAATTGGTACAGGATGTAAAAAGCTGGTCCTCAGTTAAAGCGCTAAATTGCTTTCTTAGTGTCTATGAAAAGAAAGGGTTTCGGGCGCTTGTAAGACAATCCAACAGGGAATAGACCAGAGTTGCAGGTGAGGGAAAGGAATCCGGGACAGGGTAGATGTGCGCTAGTCTCTAGTGAGGAAGGAGTGTTAGCTCTGATGATGGCTTTACAATGAAACGCGTCATGCGGATATTAATATCACCCTATATCCTCTCCAAAGAACAAATTATAATCTACCAGTCATTAGGTATATA
>JAUTBT010002474.1:0-10089 GCA_032361225.1 Lepetodrilus schrolli | reverse complement strand
GATGAAATATTATTGTTGTAATGATGAAGTCTAGATCTAAAGCGATAATGTTGTAATATATAGAAATAATGGTATGAACAAAATCATCACCACCAATCTAGATCTACTCAGATCTACTAGCTGAAAATACATTAATACATCATATTTTTTTTGCTAACATTACTAGCGTATCGACAGTGAACCAAGGTTGATTAGCTCTAATAATATAGTATTAACAATAATAATAATAATAATGAATATATGCCGAGATGCACCACGTCAACAAAACCGAGATGCACTGACAGCCATCGAGAGCATCACGGTTGACATATTTTCTTACTGACCTTTATCGTGGCTTTCATAATGAATCCCAAACCAAGACTTGGTAATATTCTTGTTTCAATTGAAAATTAAATGAAGAACACATGACTGGCCGCGCCATGAAAATAACATAACATCCCGATGGAATACCATACGTTCTAGTCATTTTATCCTAAAATACGTCGACTATTTTAGTCTGCTAGGAACTATACATGTTGCCATTTATTTGTTAATTTCAAACACCGTTTATAATCACTAAACTAATACAGAAACATACCGAAATAACGACTAGAGCGATTACGTGAACACCGACACTTTTTAAAGGGCGTGGCCTATTCTCAAACTCGAAAGATCTAACTATGTACGTTGTCCCACGAATAATACAGGGTGCGCCAATCTTTGGAAGTGAACGTCCTTTCTTGAATGACCGTTGGAACCGCACATTTCTTTAGTTTAATCCTTGTATTTTCGTATCCTTTCTCCTCGTTGAAAGCAGACCATTCGAAATGGAGCGAGCACAGGAAAGCGTGAATAATTTTTTGCTTCCATCCTTGCTCGCCACGCCGACATCAGTGGATTCATTGCTTCCTGCTGGTGATGTTACTTGGGAACGTGAAGTAATGTATTCCTTAAGTCGTATTTGAGGAACTATTGCAACCCCATGCAACACAATAAACCATATCGCTAACCGCTGTCATCAATGATTACATAGCAAGATGTCTGACGTTGATCGGGACTGACGTCACACAATTCGGATTTCACAACGAGGCTCCAAATATGAATATATGAGAACATAATGTTGAATTTTATTTATTATCGTTTAAATGGAAATGCTTGTATTTAACCATATAATAACATATTAAGTTATCATATTTTAGAAGTAGTACCCTTTAATCATAAGATATATGTAAATTCACTGTATAGATTTATATCTCTCCACCGATCACTGCTACTAATGGTAATACACCGTGATGACTGAATCACTACACAGTTCAATTTATGTTCCATCGCGCTACTCTCAAAGACGTTCTGGTTAAGTGGGATACGCATGCACACCCTTCCATTGAAACACATCAAACACAATGCCACAAACAATGTAATATTGATTTTATTTCGAATTTGTGCATTTGACATATACTTCTCCACAAACAGGAATAACTTACACCATTTTCTTGAGAAAAAACTTGTTGCTATAAGAATGACGTTGACTATACGAACAGTGAGAGGATGAAGATTAATATTAATATTTGCTATGACCAATGCTTGTAATGCTTCCACGGAGCGAGCTGTAGTGAGGAATGTGCGCGATGTTATAGGTTATGTACAATGACACCAGACTCCTTGCCCGTCATTTGCATTGCTGAGTAAGGTGTACGATAAAGTGACTCCTACCAGTCCTCTGAAAATAGATAATGCAACCGATTATACACTTAACATTAGCAATTTACAGTACTTAAAAAGTATTAACCATCAACAGTGTAAATAAAAATTGCAGGAATATCTGGCCCCAAGATTACGAAATATGTTTTATTCCGATTTTATGTTGAAACTCAAATTGTATATGGGAATTTATGAGAAAACCAATTTGAGTTTGAAATCGTACTCAAAAACGTTTCGTAATATCTAGGCCTGGTTTCCAATAGTTTTCTCTGCAGGGAATTCAGTTGGTCATAGTGGTAACATTCTAACAACTCTCAGTCTGACATTAGTGGTAACACTACGCTAACAACTCTACACATTACTCTCACTTCAGAATAGTAGGCTCCTAACGACTCTCATAAGGACTATTACAATATTGATAAATAGAAACTGCAATAATGACAATCGTAAAACCTTACCAACGATTACTCCTGATCGACGTGGATGTGGAGCTTGATGCCCATCTGGCACAGATCTTTGGTACCTCCAGTCAAGAAGTAGTCGCCTGGTTTGAGCTGGTGAATCTCTCCGAGCTTCAATGCATTGAACATGAAGGGAGGCACGATGCATGTTGACATGGCTGTGAAGCTTCCCAGTTCCACCATTGGTGTTTCCAAGCTATGATCAGCGGCAAGGAATTTGACACTAGTCCCTCGCTTGACAACAACCTTATGCGGAAGGGCATGACCTTCTCCAATTGTGATGATGAGAATGTCGTTCTCGCTGTTGCTGGGACGTCGGACCAGCAATGGGTAATGGAAATCAACATCTACTTTGGTGCCGCTATAGCTGAAGACCTCGGTCCTAAACTCGACGTGTTCTTCATCCATGAGACTCAGGGTGCCTATGATGTTGGTGATGTCAAACCGCAGGACCCGCTCATAAGCCCATGGCATCTCTTTCTCTCCTCCTAGGATGACAAATGATCCGGCAAACACCTCGTTTGCGGTGTCCTTCACATATACCTTAACAATGGCGGTGGTTCGGATTCCATGTAGAACGTATCCGGCAAAGAGTCGGGTGTGCGTCCTCAGCCCGTGGATGATTTCGTTCAGCTCTTCGATGTTGTGGCCATGGACCGTCAGTTCGTCGAACTCGTAGTCGAATCGGTCATGGTTGGCCACAATATTGGGAATGGAATTATGGCGGACGAATTCATCAGAATTGACAGTTTCGTAGCTGAATGGGAAAAGAGGCTGTTCCATGATCTGACCCGCGCAGGTTGCTGATCCATACGGCTTCATCCTCTTCTTCTGAAGTTCCTGCCAGATAACCCATATTCTGTCCAGTCCGGAGTGATGAATCATGAACACGGGGTCGAACGCAGCGTATTCCAGAGTTGACATTGAGAACTCTTGAGTTCCGCCAACAAATGCGTGGATAGCGTTGTGTAGGATCTCGTATTGAATCTCGAAGTCGCAGTAGGAGTCTTCTTCCAACACCTGCAGTGTTAGGTAATATAGGTAGTCGTATTCGCCAAATTTGGGTTGATCGAACAGCTGAGGGTCGATTTCTCGGACGGTGTCTTGGTTCACACCCTCGATGTGGAATTTGAAGAATGGGTTGTTGTTACTGGATTCGCCAAAGAAGGATGGAAGACTCTTCATTGGCTTGGTCCAGTCCCAGTAAGGAATTCCTATATTCGCTCCGTGTCTGCCCAGGGCACGCTCAAACATGATGGTGTGAAGTCTGTGCCAGTGTGGGAAGATGGTCATACCGTGAACACAGCATGGATACTTATCATTACCGGTTTCTGGACAGAGGTTAGGGTAGCCGTGGAAGCCAGCGATGTTATGGAATCCGCCCTTGGAGCGGTCATTCTGCAGCTTGTACAGCGCATCCTTCAGATCATTAGCCTCAGACAGGGAGAGAGCGTCCAGACTCTTCCTCACCTTCTTGTGATGCTCAGTGTGGTGGGACTCCGTATGAGCTATGCCAGCCTCTGCAATCAATATATATATATCAAAATAACTGTTTACCAACAGAATGATATGGTGGCATCAAATACCACACTTAATTAGTAATACTCCTTAGTATACACATTCTCAATGCTTTCTATTAGCTACAGGAGCATTTTGTTATCTCCTCTGTTCATAAGCATACTTAGCCAGTCATCAATTTATACATTATTCTCTCATCTCCGATGCGTAAAGGCATAGGATCAAGGGATACGAATATCCTGAAGTTATTTTGAGAAATCTCTGATTTCCACACATTAGGTTCTGTCAGACGAGAGAATAATGCACAAAGTGATGACTGGCTGAGTTTACGAAAGGAAATCTATAATTAGCTAGGTAGGGACCACATATCGGATGCATACACTCCAGCATGATATCTAAAGGGAATTAATAGTAGAATTAGTAAATGTTGAGTATACTCCTCCACTCACCCTGACTCTGATGCTCAATAGTTGGATCCTTGATAATAGTGTGAGGTATTGTAGTGCCGTTGATGGCACTAATTTCTACCTTGAATGTGAAGTTAGCATCGTGCCTGAGACCGGCTATTTTTAAAACTTTTGTGACATCGTAGCGGTACAGTCGAGAGAATGACCATGGCATCTCTAACTCTCCTCCAAGGATTGCGAATGTTCCAGCGAAGACGCAGTCTCCATTAGATTTGCAGATATGGAATACAATATCAGCGCTTGCTTGGAATCCGTGAAGAAGGAATGCAGCAAATGTCCTCTGTTCCTTCTTCCTTTCGTTCAGCATGGCATCGAGTTCAGGGATGTTGTATCCATGGAACCTGAGATTGTCGTATTGGTAGTGTAATTTGGAGTACTCGAACGAGTCGGTTGGCTTGGCATTGGCTTTGGTGACTTCGTTATGATTAATCTCATCGCTGAAAGGTCTGAGTGGCATCTTCAGTGCTTGGATCTCACAGTTAGCGTGGTTGTATGGCCGTCCCCTGTATTTTTGAAGAGCTTGCCAGATAGCCCAGATTCGGTCGGTGTTGGAATGATGCAGCCAGAAGATTGGATCGTAGGAAGTGTAGTCAAGTGTTGACATTCCATATGGGCTGGTTCCTCCGACCCAGGAGTGGATTGCGTTGTGGGTCAACTCAAACTGAACCTCGAACTGGCAGTAGTCTGTCTGCTCCAGGGCCAAGAGAACTTGTCTGTAGAAAAACGATTCTGTTCCGTGTTCGGGGTCGTTGAAGAGGAGCTGCCTCGGGGATCGAGTGGTGATTTCATTCAGATACTCGATTTTACCCTGAAAACATCATAGCATATATGCACTAGTGGACTGTGGTAGAAACTAGATACAATATTGCATTATCCCGATCCATAGTTCTCAGGTGTACAGGCAAAATCATTTGTGGAAAAGTAATCTACACTTTTATTAATATTTACTATTTCATCAGGTGATTTACATCACTGCAGACTATATTTAAATTTAGTTTCCATATACCGTAGGTGTATTCAAGACGGACATGCGTGCGTACGTGTGTGTCTGTGTCTGTGTGTATTTATGTATCCCGGAGTGCCGAGGTTTTCGCCACCATAAGAAACCCTGTGTCAATACTTAATGTTGGCAGGAATAACATTAATTCCGATTACACCACTACAGTTAGGGACTTAACGACTATCATTTATCACAATTACAGGCAAAGTACGATCTCCTGGTATATATTTATGGGGAAAAAACCACAATGAATGTTTTCTATGGGGGTGATTATTATAAAATGCGATTTCCTGCCATCTACAAAGATAGTGACATATTTTTAGTACCCCAAGTACCGGCAATTTTGAATTGTAGGCGTAATGAAAAGCGATCTACTGGCATCTGCAGAAACACACCTAGGCTACCTATACTAGGTAGGCGGCTGGAGGCGGCTTCAGAAATGTTGAAAAACGTAAAGAGGCATAAAGATAGGTGGGTTAAACCTATTTTTATTCAAAAGAAAATTAATAAAGATGTGCGATTTTCTTTGCATTAACGGATGTTCTTGGACGTTTTATTTTTAATGTAGGCATAATGACATGTGGTTTCGTGACGCCTGCAGAAAGAAACTGTCATTTTTGCACTGAAGGTATCTATAGTGATATATACTATAATTATTAAAAGTCTTGTGTGTGGGGTCTTGAAGATAGATCCTGGACATTTTGTAGACTACGTATTGATACATGCATGCTGTTAGCTGTCATCTCTAGAGAGAAATTGCCATTTTTGAGCTGATGCCTTTGAATAATTCGTTTGAAAATAGCGGAAATTTCGGTTGTAGTCTCACCGATGTTTTTATAATTTGTTTGCGAATGATCTACCTGGCAAGCCCGTATTATTGATTACAGAACATCTCTCGTTATAACGCGATAAATTCGTAAAACACAAATTATCGAAAATAGGTGTCGTTAGAAAACTGTTAATCGGACGATATGCATATACAAAGAACGAAGAGAAGATAACTCTATTTTCGTTGAGAAAGTGGAATTTCCGAAGTCTAAAAATAGGACTAGACCAAGAATAGACCGGTAGATGGACGCATATGCCAGTCAATCACATTTGTGTATTTTAAAATTAGGCTCCGCCCGAGTAGGGTCGTATTTTACGCGTTGCCACCCTTGTCTTTTTTCTCTCTTGTGTGCACGGAATGATGACATTTAGAATTGGGTTAGTTTTAATAACTGAATGCAATTCATGCATTACTAGCCCAACAAACGTACGGATATTTTTTGGAATTTATTTTATGAAGTTTGTAAAAAATGGTTATGTTGACTGGTTTTGACAAGTCAGATGCACTGGGTCCGCTCTACAAGTCCCTGTGGGTAGAACCGTAAGTAGGTGTATGAATTATTTTATGCTAAGATGACCCCAGAATGTTTCCGTATTTTGTTGGTGCGGGAGAATTATGTCGTCTGATTTTACTGCTGTAGATCGTTTGGCTAGCATGTCTATAACTATTTTATTTCAATGCTGAACATTGATGTGAAAAGCCGGCAAACACACAACGTTATATAACGTTATTACAACGTTATTACAATGTTTTAATGTTATTACAACGTTGTAATAACGTTATATAACGTTGTGTGTTTTCAGGGAAGTGCTTATTTTTTAGCTGTCAAATTGATACCCACGTGTGAAAACTGATCGTATTTCCATGTTGTTGATCTTTGGAATGCGGCTTCAATAATGACCTACATTGTGATTAATCTGCATATGACCTCTGGACAGGCACTTGATCGTGTGATGAGACCTATAGCTGTGTTCGCACTGACACCACTTTCAAATCGAATTCTTCAATTCGAATTGGGAGATTCGATTTGATTCAAACCGAATTGAGAATATAAACTGAAGCCGGTTCACACTCAAGCAATTTTTTACGTGAAAAATCTTTCAAGGCGAAATGGCGTGAACGTTTCCTTTCCACCCGTCTCCCTCATTCTCTCTCTGATTCTCTCTCATTCTCTCTCTCTCTCTCTCTCTCTCTCTCTCTCTCTCTCTCTCTCTCACATACACACACACACATATGTGGAGGCACTGTCAAACTGGATTAAAATGTGGTGTGAGTAAACTGGTTTGAAAGTGGTTTGAAATACCTGTGAACACTAAATTCGGATCGAGTCATTCAAACCGGTTTAAGACACGAGTGTGAACACGGCATATGTGACAGTGGTGACAATAGATAACTGGCGAAATTGGGATATGGCGGGAGATGTATTATATATAGGGGCTGGGATGATATACTCACATGATGGAATGAGTTGTCATCGACCTCTGTCACGAGAGCAGGGAGTTCAGTGAAAGCCTTGGTCCAGTCCCAGTATGGTATTCCCGTGGAGGCGCCGTGAGCGTACAGCGCATCCTCCATCTGCTTGGTGTACAGTCTGTGCCAGTGTGGGAACGTTGCCATACCTAGAAGGACAATACGCCACGTATCTAAACCACATAAGCACCAGTAGTGTTTGTCTTCTATACTTCATTAAAACAATACGACCACCCGCACGTTTCTATGGTTAAGTCAATGGGGAGATATCGGCGCATATCAACACTATTTTCATATTTAAGTGTAGGAAACAATGCTATCGGTTTCCTAAACAATAGATACAAGAAATATATCCTTTAATTTACTGTAATAAAATAAAACGTCATTTGAACTATCTACATGTACAATACCAGGCTTTATTACTCTTATTGGTGTTTACGCCGTGTAATGTCTATTGCGGTCCACCTACCGTGTGTGCAGCAGGCATATGTGTGTCCGTCTGAGGTGGAGCATTTAGCCGGGTTTCCGTGGAAGGCGGCGATAGCCTGGTATCCATTAGGTCCGCTGTCTGCCTGAACTGCAGCCATGGCCGCCCTCAGGCTTCTGATCTCGGCACTGGACAGAGTATCCACGTTCTTCCTGACCCCTCGGCCGGAGAGAGTGCTGGCCTGGTGACCATGTTCATGTCCTGAACATAACATTGCAGAGGTTAGGAAACTGTTTATACGATATCACAGTGGTATAATTTAGATCGGTATGTTGTTTTAGATACTTTCTAGACATCCAAAACTACCTTTTCCATACTATTTGCATTTCACATGGTAAAGGAGCAATATAAAAATTTGATAGGCTGTATAAGTAATGCATCTATATCTATGACCTCTAGGTATACGTTGTACATGGTTAGCCCCCAAATACTATATCTATGAATGTAGACAACCCCCGACCATAGCTGAAGCTAGGATTAGAGCAATATCTGCAGAGGAATGTGTTATTGGCAATTTTGTACGCCGTTTGCAAGTTTGCTTGCAACGCAATGGAGGACATTTGGAGCATTTTTTGGAAAGGGCATAACACAAAGAATATCTAGCTCAAGCACTATAACTGTGATCAGGTCATCCATTGAATAAACGTAACGTGTCCCAAATATAGAGTGTTAATATAAATTATTCTGAAAGTTATCAACATGATCATGGGTGGCATGTATTTTTGGTCATCCTGTAGAATATTCGTTCAGCAAGAAGAGATACCTATTTAACAGTTAGCACAAAGAAGTTTCTTACCATGGCCAGGATCGTATATGATGGTTGGTGCTGGGAGAAGTGAGGAGGATAGAAGTGAGCCATTGACCGCGACAACAGCAACCTTCAGGAAGAACTGCTGAGCGGTGTGCAGGACAGCCTCTGGAGCAATGTCGGCTTCACTGAGGGCATCGGTGATGTCATACTTGTACAGCCTGTTGTAAGCCCATGGCATTTCTGAAGATCCTCCCAAAATGAAGATGGTTCCACCGTGGTGGCAGTGGTCTGAGGTCTTGCAGATCTCAAACTTCACATCAGCTGAAGTTCCGATTCCATGGAGCAGGAAGCCAGCGAATACTCTCACGTGGTTCTTCCTCCTGTTGATCTCAGCTTCTGTATCGTGCAGGTTTTTGCCACTCAAGTCCAGGTTGTCATAGGAATAGCCCAGATTTTCATAGTTGAAAACAGTGTTAGGGACGGCATGATCCTTTGTGAAATGGTTCTTGTTCAAATCATGGTTGAACGGCCTCATGGGCTCGGCCATGAGTCCAACAGCGCAGTCAGCTCGGTTGTAAGGCTTCTTCCTGATAGATTGCAGAGCTTGCCAGATGGCCCAGATCTTGTCTACAAAGGAGTGGTGAATGAAGAAGAACGGGTCGTAGGAAGTGTAATGAAGAGACGACATAGCGTACTCATGGCGACCTCCTACCAGGTAATGGATGGTGTTGTGCATCACCTCAAACTGAACCTCGAAGTCGCAGTAGTCGGTCTGCTCCAGTGCTAGCAGGGCTTGGTTGTAGAGGGTGGAGTGTTTGCCGTCGTGTTCGCTGTGGTACAGATCGTCCTGGACGTCACGAACGATGTAGCTGTGAGTCGACTCTATGTATCCGTGGCTGAATGGGTTGGGTAGAACGGCGTCCCTCCACACATCGTAGTATTCTCCACCAGTGATGATGCTTGGCAGTTCTGTGATGGGCTTGGTCCAGTCCCAGTAGGGCATCGCGACAGAGGATCCGTGGCGCCTCAGGGCCTGCTCCAATTGGACGACGTACAGTCTGTGCCAGTGGGGGAACGACGGCATACCGTGTATGCAACAGGCAATCTGTAGAGAAGGCATAGATCATGTTAATTATATTCAATGAATATGTATCAGCAATACTTTTATTTTAAATTTAAATTTTTTTTTAATTGGGGTTTTAAGTCGCTTTCAAGATTCTTTCACTTATATCACGACTTGTCAGATTTAGGGCAGGAGGAAACCCGCAACATCCGTAGCGCTGAATGTTGCATTAAACCTGCGAGTACCGGCTGGTACTGACAAGACCAAGGATGATAACTGCATTGCGACTCTACAGACATTGCATCCTATCAATATCGCGTCAGAAAGGTAACTTTCGCGAACATTGATGCCGGGCCCCCGGGG
>JAUTBT010002472.1:0-10090 GCA_032361225.1 Lepetodrilus schrolli | reverse complement strand
CCCCGGGGCGGGATTTGAACCTGGAACCTTTGGATCCGAAGTCCAACTGTTCTACCACTGCGCTACCACCCGCCCCTAAACATGCTACATACTGGTCATGACAAAGTATGCTTGGTGTGTGTAAAGACGGATAGCGCTATATAAACCAATCTCGGACAAGGACTCGGTGTCGAAGTCTTCGATAAATATGAACGGCGGACTGCCACACGTATATACCACAAGTTTTTCAGCCTGTGATTCAGTGTGGTGCAGGAACGAATCCTAGATACGATCAGGTTCTCGGTCACCCATCCACAAACCAGCCGAGCTAGAACGTGCTTCACTTTAACCTGAGCGGACAGCCGTGCAATGCACAGGACCATGTGCCACCACAAAGGTATCTTCCAGACGGGTAATGACGACATACAACACACCAAGGTTTCAGCTTTACAAAATGTTTTAATGAGCCGTAGTCATGTGACAGCTGACCATTATTGAGCAAGCACAATGCCATTATCAAGTTTTGTATGCACTTCCGTTTGTTTAGTGCCATTTTTCCATATCAGTCTTACATACAAACTTGTGGCAAGAGTAATATCTCAAGCAGAAAACAATACAGACAACAAACATCTTCAATATGAATGGGATCCCAGTGGGATGTACATGAAATTCTGTGAAAACACATCGATAAAAAGGCATAAAAAACATCCTGAATGAGAAATACTAATCCTAGGAACGAGTCACAGTATACTGTGGGTAATTTCCCTGATGAATGTATAATGAGCCGACTACATCTCCAATCTACACTGTTGTGCAATTTCTGAATCTAGTCTGTGTTCAACAGATTTATCCCTTTCTATTTTCGACGTCTCTAGACAATAATCAGAATTTGCATGTCCACCGCGTCACTTTACAGTATGGAATTAGTGTTACTGTAAGGTGACACGTGTCGATCTAAATCTGAAGTCTTTCACGACGCAGTTTCATCGTAAAGACGTGTGTATCTGCGTCTCAAATGATAATAGTGCAGTCATCACGCAGGGTCGTGAAAACATAATTCTGTACGACCCGTTTGTCACGAACATCCAGTGTGAATTGTACAATAAATGTCATCACCAGAAACAATAACTCTGGCCTACAGCCTGTAAGATAACATTGACGAATGAAATATGGGGGCCGACTTACACACATCCTTAGAAATACTAGAACATGAACACTCCAACCAGTAGCTCTGGGATCCCCTTTACGAAACGGCGTAACTCTAAGATGGCTTAATTTCCAACCTCAGCCATGGACTACACCATTGCTAAGGTTGACGTTAAGTCTTTTCGTACAGGAGAGCCCTGGCCCCCGTTTCACAACGGCCTCCTAACTATTTAGGAGCTCCTAAGCCAGTCCTAAGTGTTGTCACCTCGTAACACGTGTTTCACGACGATGTCACAAGTCGTATCCCTTCTTAAATCGGCATCTAACTTAGGAGGTGATAAACTGGGTCATAAAGTTAGGAGCTCCTAAATTCAGGATACCGTTTTGAAACGGGGGCCTGGTGTATACATATACAGGATTGAATGGCCTAGTAATAAACTGTTGTTTGAAAGGTAATTCTCTAAATGATGATGACATTTGCTATCAATATTAACGTTATACATACATGTAGCATTGTCTATCGCGTACGAGATCGAAAAATGAACTGATGAAACATAATTAGATATATGTAGTTAAGGAATGACGATGGCAGCATACGGATACCCAACAATGTATCGATGACGTCATCTGACATTTAAAATTTAAATATCTGAATCGTCATACTTTGCAATAGCAATACTTTGTCCTAGAACAACGACGATCATGCTAGATACTTGTTTTGGACATGTTGTTTACATTGCAGAAGATCAAGACTTACAGAGCGATGTACTAGTGTTAAGGTTGACAATTATTGCAAGAGTACTGAAGAAGCATCTGGTAGACTTACGTAATAGTACGGGGAGAGGAACACATTGGTAGTGACTATGCAGTGAGAATGGGGAATAATCGCGCGGGAATATCAAGCTTGGTAAATGGAAAATAATACACGACGATCACATTTGCTGATTTGACACTTTCTGGCAGCAGGTCACTACAGAATATTGAAGCAAAACAACAAAATGTTCTTCAGTGATGGAATTTAGTGACGTTTATTTATATTGTTTTATATTCTAGTGATAAGTATTTTGCTGTTCAGAAACGTGACATTTACGTCGGCGGTCAGCGTGACCTTTAGCGACTATGAATACATCCATATCTAAACATTATTATTATTATTATTATTATTGTTTTACGTCGCAGCGGGAATATTTCTACCTGATATTTTGGCGACTGTGAAAGACATAATGACAATAGTTTATTATTGTCATGCACTGAATAGCACGGAGAAACGCGATATATATTTTAATTGCTTTGTTATCCGATATTACGAAAATAAACTGGATATAATTGTTGATGTTCCAGCTACAGCGGTAGGCAAGTGAATACAGATATAGCCGCTTGCATAACGCAGGTGGACACCCACGTGTGTCAAATTGACATCGGTATAGTGCTACTATTGCCACAGGGTATACCGACATCCAACGTTGAATTATCGTCATTATTTAATTTCGTGAACACATATCCTTCATTTCAGTTCAAGAACGACCATTGTGTGTTATTTGTATATGCACCCGTTTGTATTGTTGTATTTTCCGGTACCACCGTGGGTGGTAATATGAGAATAAAACTTGAACTTGAACTTGAACTCGGCAGTAGTTTGAACGGTTCTGTTACGGTTCTGCGTATTAAGAGCTACTAACGGTGGACGCACACTTTACAATGTCGAACATATACAGTAATCACGGGGACACATGTCAGATATAGAACACTTGAATGCACAATAATCAATGACTGACCTCTGACCCATGGGAAGGGTTAATATTATTTTCAACTTCATCAGATTCACACAAGGTTTACAGATATTGAAGACACAGTATATAATAGACTGTGACGGCTGTGAATAATGACGAACGGCAGCTAATGACAGATTCATAGGTAACGGCTATCTTTGGTAAAGAAGATATATGCAGGTTACATAGAATGGAAGCAATGGTCCTGTAGCTCACTTGGTCGTTATGTTTACTTGACATATATTGTTTGTTATTTTGCTATTATGCATTATGGTAACGCTTGTATGATTTGTTGATGAAAAGAAAGACAGTGAATATATTAAAGTCCACAGTTTACTTCGATATTTATGCCGACAAACAACCCGCGTGATTCCAGAAGCATGGCAAGCTCATGTCGAACCGAAAGAAGACGATACAATTACAGTCTTGGAAAGACTTTCATGAAGCAATAGCGCTCTCGAATGTACCTCGGTAATAGATATGAACATGCTATGGTCTCTTAGTGGACACGAGAGCTCCGTGAAATATACCAAGCCCTATGCACATGTCAGGAATATAGTGATAAAAAGTCTCTCTATAAATCACATTCTAGTACCCCGCTCACAGAAATGAACACAAGTTAGAATTGACAACGTTTTACGTAAACCTATTTGCTAAATCTTCAGACTAAAATTTTTGGTTAGGAATGGAGCTTGTTGGAAAAGCTAAGAATTCCCATCATACTACCCGTTCTAATCTCGTACTTCTACAATAAACGCCACAAATAACAATAACCATGTCTGGACATGATATAGTTGACATACAATTGTAGATCGATAAACCCAAGGTATATATTTAATGTTTGTTTAGTTAGTCACATATTTTCATCTGATGAAATCTTTTAGTCGCCACAACGCCAATATCGTCGTATTGATACATACTTTGCAAATGTGCTATTCACAACAAACCTGAACATACGAAAGACATGCATAGCTGTTCATAGCATTTGGAATTCAACACTTAAAGATAAAAAGGATATCATATGCGCTACAGGAAAATACAACAAGCTCGAATTATTATCTTTGAATATGTTCTTTGAAACTGAAATTGAGATGCCTTGAATAGGAACATGTTCTTTTCAGTATACGGTCTCATATAATGTATAGCCAAATGTTGCGGAGACAAATGTTGCCACAACTTGTGGAAACATTGTTGCGGCGATAAAAATCGACTAGTCTATAATGGCCTCTAGTAATCTAACCACGTACTATTTGCACGAGACCATGAACTGCTTACTGTTATTCAAATGGTTATCAAATATAGTCCTATCTATACGTAAATGAGAGCACATAGTCATTACGTTAAAAATCTAAGCCATATTGCAAATAACAGTTAAATTCATGTGCAGGAAAATTATTCTACATGATTGGATTCGTGTAATGATGAACGCATTAAGTGGCAAGAATTAAGGGTCACACACAAGACGCACGGCAGAAAATAAGACATCTTAACTTGAAGGCACAGTTTGACAAATTGATAAATTGCATAAATAATTACATGATTATATAGTTACATATGAAGAAATCAAATAGGACCTCGGAAAACTAAAATCACAAATGGTTTGTAATCGAGGACAACATATATTTGGGGTATAGCACTTTTGGATGCAAACAGCCTGGTGATATATATTATATATATATTATGCACAAACTTTCCATTCTTTAGATTACATCCTAGCTGGACCGATCTACGGCGAATGCTGGATATACATGTCTACCATAAAACAGTGAAATATCTCCTGAGTGATGATGAACTGAACATTTCATTGAAATCACGACAATGATATGATCTACAGGCCATTACGCAATACTGGAACAGATGTAGGGTTGCACGTGTTTGCACGTGCTCATCACTGTGATATAATAACAAGCACAACGTAATAAAATTAGTGACGGTCCACTGACCTCGTGATTATGGTAACCTACTGAAATGCAAGAGCTGCCGTACAACAAAAAATTAGCGATTTTTCGTAATTCGGTTTGGAAGATGTTGTCCTATCTACATGCACAAAGGCCTCAATTACCAGACAAAACACCTGCATTCATAATATCATGTACATGGTATACTGACTACAAATGCCATTTCTACACAGGGGACTGTACCGGGATCCAACACCACTCATCATAGGTCAAAGTGTGAGCGCCAATGTTCTCCTCTCCTGATGGACGTGCTTCAGATGACATCGTGTTCCACCTCGTGGTCCAGGAGAGGAGAGGAGTAGCGACGTATAGCACTATTGAGTCAGAAGTCGTCCGCCTTCTTTGTCACGTCGCCGCCACAGCCTTCTCAACACCCACACCAATACGACGTCCTCACCAACCAATGCAATACGACCTCAACCGTCAAAGCAATACGACGTCCTGTCCTCAACTTTCAAAGCAATACGACGTCCTGTCCTCAACTTTAAAAGCAATACGATGTCCTTAGCTTCAAAAGCAACGGAAGGATTTATCCTGCCATGGAGTCTACTGTGGAAGTCCCGTCCTGAACACACATGTTATAACCAATACTCGTACTCTTGATGGCCTCATACCACCTCTTCTGTCATCGTCTCTGGCAGGTGTCCATTGGTAAGCGGAGCCCTGGAGTTGGCCGTACTCATTTCATCCCGCCTCTTGGGAGTGTCAGAATAATACCTGTGGCAGTATGTACAGTTAATGATTTCATCAAAGCACTGGCCCAGGTCGGACGATAGCTTGGAGTACAACACTGGCCGTATCGCTTTGTCCACTAGCAGTAGACACAGGAAGTAATCTGTGAGCAGGTGCAGCGTCTTTATGTACCCGTCGTCGGGATATGCGTTAATATTGTTTTTGACAAGGTAGGTAACCCTGAAAGGCAACTCGCAGACTACGAAACAGATGATGACCACGGACACTAGACGTGACATCTGCTTCTCGTGGCGGGAGTAGCTGTCTTCGAAATAACGCTTCCCCACGTAGTATGTAGTCAGGTAGATCAGGATGATCATGGCGATTGGCACGAAGCAGGAGAAGGCCGACTGCAGCCACATCTCCTTCTCAATGTCCACGCCGTCACTGTAGAAGCAGTATAGACTCTGTTCCTCCTGGGTCCAGGCCTCTATCACGGGGATCGTGGCCATCAGCCCCACCACCCACACAACCACCGTGCAGATGAGGGCGTGGCGCCCCGTGGGAGAGGCGTGGCCCCGGTTGGTCAGCATGATTCCTCGAAGCACCGCCAGCGCCACCAAATGATAGGCGGCGATGTAGTTCGTAGCGTTTATGAAATACCGACTAGCCTTGCACCAACCACTGGACATAACTTGCACTGCGGCCAGGAACTCTATTATATGAGCAGGAACTGCTATGCATAGATGCAGCATGTCAGCCACTGCTAGTCCTCCCATGATGACGAACAGGTCGACGCGGAGGTTGCTGTACATGACCAGGGAGCGCAGGAAGATGGAGTTGCCCACCAGGCCCACCACGGCCACCAGACCCATCAGGATGATAGAGACAAGAACGTCCTGGCCCATCGTCACTAGCGGATCGTCCGACATTGCGTCGCCGTGTTCGTCCGCCATCATCTGATCTTCCGGAGAGGAACGACTGTCAAGTGTAGGTGTCTCCCATCGTCGTTCTCACATTACGTTGCCAAACCTGAAAACAAAATAATTAAATATATAATAGTTTAGGCCACATGATGTTAGCTGTAACATGACATCAGGCTCCTGTTTTACAACGGCCTCCTAACTATTTAGGAGCTCCTAAACCAGTCCTAAACGTTGTCACCTCGTAACAAGTGTTTCACGATGACGTCACAAGCCTTATCCCTTCTTAAAACGACACACAACTTACGAGGTGATAAACTGGGTCCTAAAGTTCGGAGCTCCTAAATTTAGGATGTCGTTGTGAAACGGGGGCCAGCTGTACATGTAGACAATACCCTATGTAAATCACTTCTTTTAAACGTTTTCTTTACTCCCCATTACCATCAAACAGAATGTAATATTACTTAACTCGTGCACGATAACATTGATGTTGATGTCATCATGGTCAATACTATATGATGGAAATACGTCATCACACTTTCTCTTTACCATATATCGCTTATTGTGATTGCATGATCAGTTATACAATTTAAGGTTTGAGGTATTAAACTAAATCCGGCCCCCGAGGTTACGAAACGTTTTTTGGGAGGGTACGATTTCATGCTCAACTCTAATGTTGCAATGGGATTTGAGTGCAAATCCTGAGTTGAGCATGAAATCGTAATCAAAGAAGTTTCGTAAACTATGGGAATACTATATATCTCATGGTTAGAACAAAATAAAAATACATTTCAATATTGGTAGCTATAACTAAGTTGAGAAATTAAATTTCATCTCAATACCAAATATCAAATACTAAATTGTTAAATGTATCTAAATTGTTAAATGTATCAGACATGATTGAGAGAATATATGGCAACAAATACCGAGTATGTAATATCAAGTTAGGTACGTCAATAAAATGATGGAATAAAATGTATTCCAGCATCATTGGTGATGACAAATACCAAATCCTCCAACTCCAGGAAATAATGGTCGTGGCGAGATATACTTCAATATTAAATTCATAAAAATTTCAAACGTTTCAAATATTCACATTAGCTGAAAGATTGCGATACCGTATTTGGTAACTTATACAGCGTACGTGAAAACAAACAGAAAACAAATTGTACTCACGGTTATGGCGTATAGAACAAAACTGAAGTGTACTGGACACCTTCCAGTAAGATATACCATTGATTGCTAAGCATTTGCTCCCCTTCATTCCAATCCATATTCATCGGAAAAGAAACCAGAGAACAAGGATGCTAAGCGGACAGCCAATTGGAATCCACTGAACGATTTAACCTGATGAATGTCAACTTCCCCGACAATGTCTTACAACCAATGAGAGACACGACCCCTCCTACGTACCAAGACACATACAGTTTGTCAAAGTGGGATTAACATATCAAGGAATTGACACAAGTAATTATCGGGTGAGGTGCCTCAACACGACATAAAAACAAGAGACCAATGATACGTTACCCGTGGAAGGGGAATCTGGAGATAAAGCACTCAATATCTATGAGGTGGATTCTATAGTGAATGTCAAGAAATGGCCACGACAGATGTCAACCAGATCAATATAACACTAGCCACGTTGATTAGTTCCAGAGACATCTGGGACAAGATGTCAATCTGACTGGTGGTATACAGCAGCAGGTATAGTGTAATAGTACCACCCAATCATAGACATGCAATACACTAGCGTCACCTAATCAAAGACATATAGTGTACTAGTGCCACATAATCAAAGACATAGAGCGTACTAGTGCCACCTAATCAAAGACATAGAGCGTACTAGTGCCACATAATCAAAGACATATAGTGTACTAGTGCCACATAATCAAAGACATATAGTATACTAGTGCCACCTAATCAAAGACGTACTAGTGCCACCCAATCAAAGACATAGAGAGTACTAGTGCCACCTAATCAAAGACATAGTGTACTAGTGTCACTGTTTTACAGTGTTGCCAAACTGAAGTTGCTATCATAATGAATTATTTTCGATCCATTCTCAAATGTTCTTATGAAATAATACACAGACAACAATAACGTTCGTATATATGTAAAACGAAATCTACTATGAAGTTAGCAATTTCAATGTTATCACCACTTGACCGATACACGTGGTCAAAAAGAGACCAATTTTCGTAATCACCTAGAACACCTTCTAAGGCATACATGCAGGGACAAACAAACAGACGGAACCTGTCTCTGTATGCTCAGTAACTCTGTGGAACTTATGATAAAACAAAATGCACCTGCTTAACATCAACTTAACTATTACTGATGTTTAGCTCATCTTGGGAAGTGGTTTTAAAAGAAGACTATTTCTGTCCAATGTAATGATGAAATCTGAGTCTAGACTGGGGAATACTTTCTACATTTCATGTAATAATCACGTTGTTGTCAGGCATCATGTGACACTAGCCATCAACTTCGCCGTAAATTCAGTTTTTATGTATCAGCAAGAAAACAGTTGTTACTTCCTTGATCAACAACTCAAATGTGAAGCCCTACTACCAACACTCGGTAGATAGCCAATTTACATGCACCTACTTTTTGATATTGTGGCGATCCACGTAATTTAAAACTAGAATTCATCTCAATACTTTGCTTTCGTTGTATAGTTCTAAATAAGGTATATAACGGATGATCTAGGTAAACCTACAAGCATAAATACAGGAACATACATATTGAGACAAACACACACACACACACACACGCACACACGCACACCACGCACACATACACAGTGACACATACAGTCACACACACAGAGACACATATAATCACAGTGACACACAGTGATACACACACAGTGACACATAGTGACACACACAGTGACATAGAGTGACACACAGTAACAAACACACAGTGACACACACAGTGACACACAGTGACACACACACAGTGACACACAGTGACACACACACAGTGACACACAGTGACACACACACAGTGACACACAGAGTGACACACACACAGTGACACAGAGTGACACACACACAGTGACACACACACAGTGACACACACATACACACCACGCACACCAGACTTCGAAATTACTATATAGAGATCATACAGGAATGATATATCATTGCAATCAGCTTAGAATATTTCTAATGTACGTGTAAAGTAGGTCTACTCCAGACAACTAGACCGCACCGTGCATAGGACACACATTCATCCATAATCTCGCCCGTAGATCTAATCAGAATAAACAATATTTTCATTAGCTATCCCAATAACCATGGATAAATATCAATAAAATCCGTGCTATGTTTACCGTTGGTCTGTGGTGTTGACGCTGCTGGATTGAATAGCAAGTTGATAGCAAAGTCCAAGAGACTGAACAGCAAGGAGCGAGACAGAACGATGGATTACATCGATATTGTTACATAGAGTTTACATGGCTAATTAAATGACGATAACTATATAGCGTCTGTCTGTCTATGCGGGTGGGTCAGGAGTAGTGTCAATGTGCGTGCGTGTGTGTGTCCGTGTGCTGATTGTCTGCGTGAGAGAGAGAGAGAGAGAGAGAGAGAGAGAGAGAGAGAGAGAGAGAGAGAGAGAGAGAGAGAGAGAGAGAGAG
>JAUTBT010002471.1:0-10090 GCA_032361225.1 Lepetodrilus schrolli | reverse complement strand
ATTATATGATTGGTGTTTTCAGGTACATGTCGGACACGGTTCACTTGGGTTCATGGCGACTGCTGGATACCAGCCCGGACATTCTGGCATCCTCCGTCCTCCTCATTGCGGCGTTATTGCTGGTGCCGAGTGTTCGAGTAAGTATGTTGTCTCGTGTGTACGTCCAAGAGCTTTAGATTTACGCTGATTAAAAAAGTACTAGAACGTAGTTGGAGTCCACAATTCTCCCTCCTACCACATGCTACCAGTTTGAGCTCCTACCACATGCTACCAGTTTGAGCTCAATTTTACTTCAATGTCTAAGTCCAAGAACTTTGGAATTACGCATACCGGCAATTAAAAATAATACGTCATACATTTAGACACAGCAAGTAGTTCGAACATCCATACATATCCCTGCTACGGCATATATTATAATACCATTCTGAGCTCGTTTACGACTTTTACTTTAACTAGTATTTTGAAACGATACAGATATTACGATATATCCACATAGCAAATAGTAACATTAGCATATATGACACAATTTCCATGAGACGCGTTCCACATTGTTCTTATGTCGACGTTTCATATTGTTCAATAGGAGATTGTCATAACAATGTAAATTAATAACTATGACAACAGTTTATATAAAACTTGCTCATCCATGCAAAGAGAATTGCGCACTCACTTTCAACATGTCGTTGTCATGAACATTTCAACAACGGAAAATGAAATCTAAATCTATTTACATTTCTTTTGACAATATGATGACCAATATAAAGGATTGCGACAACAATACAAGAAACACCATGCTGGGGAAATTGTAATTTATATTATTATTGACCGATACTCACACATTGAATGCAATCAGAGTAAGCCAGGATGGCTTTCCCTCACAGACTGTTCATCAATTGTCAGATAATATTGTCTGCGTCCATTCTGAATGTATATTAAAGCGTCTGTTATGACGGACAACACGATATTGCCGAAGGTGTCTATTAAAGCAATTCCGAAGCGGTCACGGTATAATAGCAACGAACATGACATTGTGAGTCGATGGAACTTGTCTGGAAGTCGTAATTATATTCAACAACATTAATAAATAAAAGGCAATATGAATGTAGCCTTATAACTAGTTTAACAACGGTGAATTTCTAGATATCTACAGGTTCAATGAACTCTTCAAGACCTTCCGGACGCATTGGAAGAATCATGGCACCAGATTCCTCAAACTGAATTACAAATATTTTTAGTTTATCACAAAATATCTGCCGGCCCTTAATTTATTTTGTTGAGAATATATTATAACTATATTTCATCTCTAGCTTTCCACTCCATTTCCTCATGGTAATCGTGACACTCTAGCTTGCTCGCATAAATCAAATATTATACACATTAATAGGTACCCGCTCGCCTATAATGTACCACTCCGAGAATCCATTGTCAGGCAGCGTTCTAGCAATGCTTAGTAGACGCCTTGCTTGAATGTCTTTCCAATCCTGTACGAAAAAGGCACAACTACAATTAAAGTAACACATAACACTTCAACCTTAGTCATTCATGACTGCACTATAGCTAAGGCTGGAGTTAATGCTACTTTTGAGTTACGCCATTTCGCACACGAGGGCACCTTTGTGTTATGTTTGCCTATTTTCACTGTTAATCCGTGATTTCATATTAAAGAAACAAAGCTTGGTTTATAGAACCGCATGACTTCTGCTTAATACGTAATCGCAACTCTTTAAATAATATCATCTTAAGAACATGTTTCTAATAAGATATAGTGGTGTAGGGTATCTTTTGGACATTTGGGGGTTCTATTTCAGTCCACAATATCTCTAGATAAACATGTAAAGACTCCCAAGAGCATGCTTTTTACACATCCACAACATCAGTAAAATTAAATATCGTCTGGACTTGCAAACAACCAAACTCTTGCCATCTCAAGGGTGGACCACTGTAACTTTCTCTTCTTCAACACTTCGACTACAATCATGACTACAGAGAATTCAAAATGCAGTAGCCCGTATTGTCTCTCGCACTCGACGCCATGAACATATCTCACCATTTCTTCAAGCACTTCAATGGCTCCCAGTCAAACAAAGAATTTCCTTCAAAATTCTCATTCAAGCCCACAGTTGTTTCTACGATGATCAACACTGCCCCGATCTCAGAGACCTCATCTGTATCCGCACTCCTAGTCGATCCCTTCGTTCCAGTAATAAGTGCCAACTTGTTTGACTTGACACAATGGGTGATAGGGCATTCGCTGCTGCGGCCCCCCCTCCCCTTCCCGTAGCTCTCAGATCCATACTTACTAAATCCTCTTTCAAATCTGAATTAAAAACACATCTGTATGGTCAAGCCTTTCAAAGTGCCTAGTCTTTTCTACACGTATATATTTGTATTGTAAGCGCCACTGGGCACCTTCGGATGGATACTAGGCACTATGTAATTACATTATTATTAGTAGTATTATTATTACACTAGGTATGATTCATGTTAGGTATCCATCCTACACAGGTAGTCTCGGAACAATATTTAAATATTTCTTAAAGCTAGCGTTGGTTCATGTATCATGTGCGCATGTCTTACTTTTAGGGCGAACAGTGGACCTGTCAATTTAGATTCTGATAAATGTTGCATCATGCCATCTACAGAACATAATTGCACACGACGCCACTGGATGACACGCAACACTTCGTTATTGACGAATGCCACAACAATATCATGAAGCATTGTCAGGGAGATTGTACATTCAAGAGAGCAAACAATTCTCAGACTGATATCTGTATTCAATTACTTGAAATTTGAGTTATGATGTGTGACGTTAAGTGAAATACGAATAGGGGAAAACTAGACAAATGCGCGTGCATCAGCCGTTAACGCAAAGATACACGAATCAAGGCAGTCATGCACGCCACTCTTATCCAATAGTGAAGCTAATCTGCCCGAAAATTGCTCTTCTAATTTGAACATTTTAAGATTCTCATCAATAGGAAAGTGTACTAGCAGGACTAAACGAGGTGTATTTTTTTTACTCTAACCAGAGTGCACGACATACCATATTGATTCTCTTCTGTTAAGAGGTTTCTGTGTAATTTCGATGTTTAATTACATTTGCCGAGTTAAAATGCCGCGTCACTGTTGGGGAAATTGGATCCACTGAAGTAAAAACATTCAAGATGTAGTTTTATCTTGAAAACAAATACATGTTTAAGGTTCTAGATGGGTTGCATGTGTCCTATTCATGTAGACCCCTCACAGTTAACATGTCTTTGCAATTCACAAGTTTACGTTCCTTATTTACATGGGTATTTATTTTATCCCTTAACATTTTATAACATTGGAATCCATCTAACTATAGCTGAATGGGTTAAAGGGTTCTTCCATCAAATAACATTTGCAACAACAGAATCTTAAGGCGTTTTCAAATACTAGTATTTTATTGTACTTGTAATTTTTTTTAATTTATTTAAAAGTCTGAATATTTCCCAATACACCACTGCATGGTTCTCGTCATTTTCGGGCAGTTAGAACGAATTAATTGTATACCAGAAGCGATCCATCATACAATAGTGTTGGTTTGCGTCTACTAATAGTTGTAACGTGTATCCAATGCTTAACAACATTGCCGTTATCCCTTAAAGATCTACCAGAAACACATGTATTCCACTTACTGTCATACGTCCTTGTTATGTGTTCTCAGTCATCATCAACTGCGCATGATTTACCGAGCGCAACGTTGTCCATTTGTGGTATTAAATGCAATGCGTTGAAGGCAATGATCATTTTGAAATGTATGCGTGCAGAAGTGTATAGTCGGAAGAGAGAGAGAGACAGAGAGAGAGAGAGAGAGAGAGAGAGAGAGAGAGAGAGAGAGAGAGAGAGAGAGAGAGAGAGAGAGAGAGAGAGAGATATCAAAGTACATAGTAGTTGATGTATACATTCTGGTTATTCTGGACTGGCGCCTCGTTTCGCGCAAACTTACTGTTCGATGTACATACAAAACATAATAAATGTAACTTGTATCCCTTGATATGAGTGAATGCGTTGCAATCTGAAATCTGAAAGTTCGAATTGAATTTTCGCTTGATATAACTGTGTTCACAATAAACATCTTGGACTTCAAGAGTAAATGATCACGGTAACTTTCCAATATATTTCCATAGTGGAATAGTCAACATACCATTGCATTCTTTAACAGGCGAACCATGTATCGTGTCATCATCTAACTGCAGATAACTACAACTGAGATGAGTAGACTTTTGTAGTCATTTGTACTGAACATAACAACACCACAGCAAGGAATGTCGAAGAACCTTTTACGGATTCCCACATAATCCTAGCAGGACACCCGAGCATTGCAGGCAGAGGTGTCCTACTAGGATACTGAAGGAACGTAGCTGTAAAACAGATCTTGGATGTTTTTTCTTTGCTGTGCACTTACTTTATTTTTAATCTTAAGAAACACATGGTCACATACTGTAATCATTCAAACCCTCTTTAGCAGGCAACGCGGATTAAACTCAAATTAGAACAAAATACATAGTCCATTCGATATCCTTATTGGAATACTATTTGCCATGGAAAGGCTATTCCCTTTGTGTAACCGTCTAGCATTTCCATAGTTTGCAAGACTGAGTCTCCGCACCCTGCATTTAGATGAGGTTCTTCATAAAATTAATAACAAAGCTATCTTGACAGGCAGCATACAAACAGTCCGGTAAACAGCTATGATAGCTCGACGGGGATATTGGATTTGATTTTAGAAAATACATTTTCCTTAGCGGAAAACCATTCCGTGAATGTGATGATAATCTCTTCAATCCAGATTATTTCCCGTCCTTTTATACCGAGGTCTCCTCATTGGAAATACATTGCCTTCAATCTCTGTTTTTATTTTATTACGCTACAGTAATGGATCTTGTATTATCGGCATTGTGTATGGGTTTTTTATTGTTTGGAAATGAGAACAGAATGCAAATCACGTCAAATCCTATCATAAATTACTCGTTTCTAATATCCTGGCCCTCGCTTCACGAACGCGTCATACCGGTAGTCAGAGCATACATCGAGGTTTACGTAATTTGCTGTTGTAGTAAAATAATGGCGCACAGACTCACTTAGGCCCGGAGTACAGTACGAATCTTTGTAAAACGTAGGCCAGGGGACTAAATTGGATTGTGAGGTCAATAAATCAGGCAGATACAAATATTATGGACATTTATTAAAACAGAGAGTTAGAATAAAGTAATACACAAATCGAAACACTACACATCGTGATTTGTCGACACGTTTGCATTGAACTATTGCATAACTATTCTGCTGATTTTTCATGTCGAAACGTATGCATTGTCGCAGTGCAAGTATAATCATTGGACCGTCTGTATCACTCGGATTTCGTAGAACTCACAACTACAGGTGTTGTAGGCTTTCCCGCATCTAACAAGCCGTGCATTGAGCATTGCAGTCTTGAAAGCTGGTATAGATTACGAACCTTTTTGAGTAAGATTTCATGCTGAAGCTCTAGTTTTATACTGAAACTTGAGAACAAAATCTTGCGTTGAGTTTTCTCTTAAAATAGTGTCGTAATCTCCGGCCCTAGATTATAACAAACAAACATCGTAATGTGTTAATACACTAAAATACGTTAAGCACTTATTTTGTTTTCTCTAACAGGTATACTCGATACTGAACTTCATCCTGACCTGTTTCGCCGGTTTGTTCGTCCTCTCCTTCATCTGTGTCGGCTTCTTCCACGTGGAGACTCACAACTGGACTAAATCGCCGGGCTTCTTCCCTTACGGCGTTAGAGGGGTAGGACCACGTCACATGTGATCCACCACTTTCCTTAGTAGCTATAGCGTCATTATCTATAAATAATTGTCAAAGGATGACATTTCCAAAAACATATCAAAACTTAACTTCCTATAATCCCTAGCTATAGTATAACTATTTCCAATAAATTGTCTAAGGGATGCATTTCCAAACGCATGCACAGCAAAAATAGGTTTCCTGTTCCTAACAGGATCAGATATGATCCTGGCGCTGATCCTGGCAGGACACTTTCACCTTGGGTGTCCTGATGTAGATTTTAGCATCGACGTTTGGTGTCCTGGCCCGGAAGCCTAAGAGGACACATAAGGTATTTTGCTGTGATGTCAAAACTGCATCTCTTACATATTAAGGCATGCTGGCAAGTTTCAAATATTACAATTGTTGCTTTTCTAGTCCTGGATGACGTCAGTTATTATATTTTGCTGATTTATTTTTACAGTATACTATGTATCCAATGATCCCTTTATTTCGGTTCCAGGCCCCCATTCCACAGACCGATCTTAGCGCTACTAGAGTCGTAACTCTTACATGAATTTACGACTCTCGTAGCTCTAAGATTGTTCTGTCACATTATATAATATGTATCATATGATCTGATTCATAGTTTATGTATTCTATTATCACTGATTTCCGTCTTTGCAGATGACGTCGGGCGCAGCGGTCCTCGTCTACGCCTTCACCGGCGTGGACAACATAGCCACGTCCAGCGAGGAGACGAAGAATTCCAGCAAGACGGTTCCGGCCGCCATCATTGCCAGTATCATGATCATATTTGTGGTGTATTTCGGATCCACTGCATCGTTGACCTTGGCCTTTCCGTGGATGGAGCTGTCGGATACGGCGGCCCTGGCGAAGGCTTACGAAGGCAAGCATATTTTCGCCGCCAAGTACGTCATTGGCGTTGGCGCGGTGTTTGGCTTGTCTGCGGCGACGTTGGGGTCGCTGTTTCCGTTGTCCAGGATAGTGCAAGCTATGTGTGAGGACGGCCTGCTACCTCGCGGTCTGTCACGTGTCAATGCATCCACGCAAACCCCGATCTTCGGGATTATTACGTTAGGGATATTTTCAGCATTGATTGCAATGTTCTTGGCGTTTGACCCCGCCATCGAGATGCTGTCCATCGCCTCTCTTACCGGATACTTTCTCAGTGCTTTAAATGTGCTTTGCCTTCGCTACCATCCTGACACAGTCGGAGTATATCGAGAGTACACGGACCCGGAAGATTCCACGGACTACACGAAAACTTCGAGACTATGCGACTCCTGTAGCCGTTCTAATGCTCCTCGTCTGGAGGTGATGATGAACGGAGATCTGACTCTCCACTATACGGACAACGTGTACCCGAATGTCTCCGACAAACACGAGTCTTGTCAGCTAAGCGGAACGTGCAGAGGCTCCGGCGGACCTGCCTACACGCAAAACACGTACAAAAAGGAGACTTCAGAAAGGACGCATCTGAGACCAGACAACACCCGATCCACGTTGTCGCTTTCCAGCCTGAGCAGTCTCATCAGACTCCCGAGCTACACGTGTCTGGAGCCGGACGAGTCGACGTGGCGGTCGACCAGACATTCAGTCCTGACCTATCTCGTCTCCTGTGTCTTCTTGTGTGTCTCTGTGATTGCGGTGGCCATGGAGGTCACATCCAGGTCTTGGTGGGCGATAGCCATGGCCTGCATAGCGGCGGTGTGTATGGTGACGTCCAGTCTCTTCATTGCCAAGCAGCCTCAGAACAAAGCTAAACTTTACTTCCAGACGCCCTACGTCCCCTTCGTACCCCTGCTGTCCATGTTCTTTAGCATGCTTCTGCTCTCGGCGCTGTCGTCTCTGGCATGGATCAGATTCGCACTATGGATGGTGATAGGTAGGTTGAACATGTTATGAAAACGTCGAATATCATTTTACGGACCTCTCCAGGGTCCCAGTAGGACACCTGTTCATCGGGTCTCCCGGAGGCTTCCTGTACAGGACATCCGACTATAATTTATGTGTCCTGCACAGGAAACCCAAAGGACGTCCGACGTATATTATATGATACGTATTCTACCTGAGTAGGATCCTGAGGGGATCCATAAAAGTATATTCGAAGTGTTATCTTCCTGGGGTAACACTATATTATACCGATAATGTTTTTCATCATGAGAGCAGTATGCCATCGTACGAAAGCATTGTGCACGATGTGTGTTATTGGGGAGACTTCTGTTCACATTTTTCATAGCATTGAAACAATTTAATAACGATGGTAATGTTTCTTTCAGCAGCATACCGTATTTGTCTGTGCAAAGGAATACATGTCCTGCTGTTACATGTTTTCTATAAATACAATTTTAAAAAGATAAAAAGGGTAGGCCTGATACCCACACATAGGTTGAGCACTGCGCCTCTATAATCTCCAGCCGTAGACCCTGTCATACTGTAATAGTATCTATATTAATAACACTTCCCAATGTTGTTTCCAGGTCTGCTGTTCTACTGTATATACAGCATACGAAACAGTGCAATAAACTCGGAGGACGAACAGGAAGTAGTCTTGTATGACGTCACCAACCCGACATTCAACATGGACTCCATACCTAGGTCGCAGGCCAGCTGATAGCGTCACCAAAACCTGCATCATCAACTATGCATGAACTATCTAAGACTACATCGTGTCCTTCGGAGAATAGACACAAGAGATCTTTCATATGAAGAGCGATATCAGAAAGAAGAGTTCGAAAGAAAGTAATCATAATAAATGTTTTTTTTGTACTGAAATTATGAGTTGCTTTAGACTGTCCTCTTATATGTAGCGGCAAGACGTCTTTTGGAAAGACGATAGTTCTATTACGCCCCATGGTTAGATGATATATATTTGAGCGAGACGTATATATTCCATATACGTTTTAGTTTACACACAACACATTAAGTTAGGTGTCCTGATACTGTCAGTCTCCTGAATCAGGAAACCTAACTATTTTCGCTGTGACAGTTAAATAAATAGCTGGTTAACGAACACACAGCCGTTGGACTAAGGAACATTTTATTTCGGTCCTGGTACTGTTGAAATGTTCACGATCAAGCATGTAGCATTTCAACATCTCACAGAAAGAAATTCGAAGAACGTTGATAATCCGGACCAACATGCAGACTGATTAAAGTATATGGTATCCTTTGGAAATGGATAGGAACCAAATCTAATAGGGTCCAGTTTAATTAAGATGATGTGCCCATCGAATGCCTGGGCCGTTGCTTTAGCCAATTGGTCAAGTTCTTTACCTTAGAACATAAAATCAATTAGGCATTAAGAAAGGCAATGTTGTCAACACCATCTCGTTGCAACGACAATACGTCGGTTTATCTGGCTATAACACTGAACCGTTGCTTGGAATAGTACAACTAACGACAATACCACCGGGGAACCCTTTTATGAAACTCTCGTATCCATTACGATACCATTATCCAATAGCAAATAGCTTCGCATATATAGCCATTGAGACAGCTTACACAGAGAGGCTTATGAAAGCGCCCCGACGCAAACAGCCGAAATCGTTGGTCAGTGGTCACCACAACGTGTTCTAAGATGTTATTGTGGCCAGACATCGGTTTTAGTCTCCCATTCCCCATTGGACCCGTAAGCAATCTCGGCAGTTGGTCTAGACACATTTAGTGCTTGGTCTATCAAATGTCTTCAATCTGGGAACAGCTTTAACACACGTACAGCGTTGTTCTTCTGAGCGTGCTCCTCTGTTGGGAATACAATCGTGGACGTGTTCCTGACAGACGAGGAGGTCGCGTGTTTGATTGGGACCGACGGACAGACTGAACCCTCACAGCAAAGCGATAACGCCAGGCTCTCATCTGACACCGCCGGCTGTGGTTGCAACTCTACTGCGATTTGTATTTGATGTCCTGACACTCTGCGAGTCCTTACGGAGATTACATTCAACGCAGCGGTGATTACCAAGTCGGGCTGAAGGCACAGAGGCAAGGTAATGCCGGATGTCAGACGGTGTTATGATTTTTCTTTCGCCTTGTGAAATTGCTTCCACAGTCTTTTCAATGGGCTTTACTTTCTTAAAATTGCTGATGACGTCTTGATCAGGGGTAACATGTACATACTAGTATTAACTTGTTGGAATACAACTGCAGATACTTGTGGAAGGATATGTCTAACACATGAAACTTACTTTTTTTTTCCTCTTTTTATTTTGGAATTGGGGTTTAGAGTCGCTTTCAAGATTCTTTCACTTATATCACAACTTGTCAGTTTAGGGCAGGAGGAAACCCG
>JAUTBT010002470.1:0-10090 GCA_032361225.1 Lepetodrilus schrolli | reverse complement strand
GTTAATGACATCATGACTGGTAGAATCCTTGTCAGCAGTAGAATAACTATGCAAATTTGTAATTCTTGACCAATCAGCGAAGTTGTAAAATGTTATCTACAGTAGAATAACATTGTTGTCCTACTGACATTATCTCCTGTGGGAGCCAGTATTAGGTGATAAAATACAATGTACTTAACTTTACATGAACATGTATATATTATGTAGCACTATGAGTATGCATCAGTGAGTGAGTGAGTGAATTATAGTTTTACGTCACAGCGGGAATCTTTCATCCATACATGACGAGGCATCAATGAGTTGACATGGCATGGTACAAATGGCTGTTACTATTATTATTACTATTATTGTCTTATCATGATTGGTGAGCGATTATGGAGTTTAACATTGCTGCAGGAATCGTTCACCCATTTGCACCGATATCACGATTGGGACAGAAAATGTATTACTTTTTTGTCCATTGGGGTGGGTTCAAAATCGGGGCTTACTGACGTTTAACATTACAGAAGGATGTACAGGTTGTCTGTCTCCTTACCTGTCTGGCTGTTATCCAAGTCCCTCATGTACCTCTTCAGGCTGGCTACGTCCACATTGACGTAATCTGGCGGGCGGAGAGAGCTCTGGATGCGGAACATGTTCAAGTTCAGAATCAGCCTGACCAGCGAGGTGCACTTGGAGAGACTCCCTTCCCCATGGACCTTGACCGTCAGTGCGGTCTGCTCGTCGCTCGGGGAGTGGCCCTGCCAGGACATGACCTGACACAGGTGGTTGTACAGCATCATCAGGTACTGCTGGAGGATCATCTGGATCTCCATGTAGCTGTAGTCTGTACACAGGTGGATGGTCAGTGGCGACTTGAAGCTCTGTACAAAGTGGTTCTTGGTCCGCAGCTGGTTGAAGATCTCCCACGACGTGTCTCTCATGTTGGAGATCCAGCACACGCGGATCAGCAATCGCAGGTCCTTGGAGTCCTGGATGTCCTTGTTGAAGTCCAGGATGCTCACGGCAGCGTCAATGTCGCCGTTCTCCACCGATCTCTGGAACAGGCTTCGAAGCACGCTCGTCTCTGGAATGTAGTAAATGGTACTACAGCATGTATAAGTAATTGTGGTAATAAGGACAACAATTTGCAGTTTAGAAAAACTGATAATCTTGTGCAGTTAGAATATCTACTGGATAGATCAGTAACCCAAGGGTACTAAACATTCATAGTATAATTTCATGATCAACTCCGGTTTTGTACAAAATCTGCTTTTGCATGCAAATCCAAATACAAAAATTGACGAGGATGACATCTTACTCAAAAAAGCATAACTATGGGGCCAGGGCCGTGTTCAGCAGGCAATACATACAATACACTACAATACAATACTATTCTCTACATCTAGTAGTTCGCTGAACGGGTTAGTAGGAAAATAGTTGGAAATCGGTTTGCGCATGCGTCCAGTCCATTCGCCTCATGCTTTGGGTTTTCATACAAAATGCTACGCGGTCCAAACCCGTATTGAAATGTATGCATACGTATACGTATTGCTCACTGAACGGCTTGCGTAGTACTACATAGAAAACGTATGCATATGTATTGTCCATGGAACGCAGCACTGGTGTTCCAAAAAAAAACCCAGTCCAGGTTTAGGATATTGATGCCAGGTCCCCGGAGGGTTTCGAACTCAGGACCAATGGCTCCAAAATCTGAGAATCTACTACTGTGCTAGCACTGACACAGGCACACTACACTACATACCTACAGACCCCAGCTGAAGAGAACAGAACTCCATGACCTCCATGACCTCTGAGAAGCGGCACTCCGCAGCCAGACGGTCAGCGACCTGGTAGAGAAACCCCGCCCACACCTCCTCCGTCTCCAGCTCCCCTAGCTGGTGCATCTTGTCTGCATGCAGACCTGAAACATTGATACACAGACCTGAAACATTGATACATGGACCTGAAACATTAATACATGGACCTAAATCATGCACGTACATATCTGAATAGATATAGACCTGAAACATTCATACATGAAACATTGACAGATGTAAATCATTCACATACATATTTGAATATTCACATAGACCTGAAGCATTGATACACAGGCATGAAATATTCATACATGGACCTGAAACATCAATTTACAGATCTGGAACATTCATGTATGAAATATGGACAGACTGAAATCATTCATATACAAATTTTAATATTGACATAGACCTGAAGTATTGATACACAGGCCTGAAAGATTCATACATTGACAGACCTAAATCATTCACATACATCTCTTAATATTAATAGACCTGAAAAAAATTCATACATGAAACATTTGCATACATCTGGGGTGCGTGCAATGGAGAATACATACAATACACTGCAATACAATACGTTTCTCTACATTTAGTAGTTCGCTGAACGGGTTAGTAGGAAAATAGCATGAAATCAGTTTGCGCATGCGTCCAGTCCATTCGCTTCATGCTTTGGGTTTTCATACAAAACGCTACGCAGTCCAAACCCGTATTGAAATGTATGCATACATATGCATACGTATTGCTCACTGAACGGCTCGCGTATTAATACACAGAATACATATGCATATGTATTCTCCATTGAACGCACCCCTGAACATTGATAATGACATAAAGCATCCATACATAAAATATTCACATACATATCTGAACCCCCAAGAGATCTGAAACATGTACATTACCCTGAAACAATCTAACATGAATCATTCATCTAGACCTATAATGTGCATACACATCTGAACATACATACAGACCTAAAATATTTACATCAACTTACAACTTTCTAAAAGGTAGCATGTAGATCAAACCTGGAGAAAAAAATGTTTTCCCAAGATTTCTGCATTCATGCAAAGAAGTCGTGACGGTAATTTGTTTGCCATTTAGTATCAAAGAAGACTTGTGTGTGAGAATGGTGTGTGAGAATGGTTTGTGAGAATGGTGCAGTAACCTCTGATGAAGCCGACACATCGGTGGAGGTCACCAGCCTTGAAGGCAAATTCCAGCACGGTGCAGGCGAAGGAGTGTCCACGGAACGGCTTCAACATCTGGAATGGCAGCTGGTTGTCCAGGAGCACCGTGATCAGCCTGTAGCCCACCGCCCCATACTCATTCTCACAGGTTAGCACCACCAGGTGGAAGCCTATCTTGACCAGCGACACGCAGTCCAGAGTCAAGAAGGGGTCCTGGAGAGTTTCTGAGGAAGAGAAATAAATATAACGACAAATCTGTAGACATTACACCCAGATATGATCTATTGCCAATATAGAAATGGTATATGAATGGTAGACAGCCCAGGCTTGGCAACAGACAATTGTGATTTCAGCAGGAAAACAAGCCCGGGATCTGGGGACCGTCCAGGGCGAATAAATCGACCATGGGACAAAGAAATGAGTGGATTCATGTGGAAAATTGCCATGCCTGTTAGCTATACACAACATATACAGTTGATGGTTGTGCTGGTACTAGAACAAACTAACCTTTCCCAAACTGCTTGTGGACCTCCCTCAGGAAGGCGGTGAAGCTGGTCAGGGTCTCGTGAGGGTGTTCTTTGATGTGCAGCACGTCCACGTACACCGACACAAAGCTGGAGTTGTCCAGGTCCTCGCCGCAGTGCTGCACAAATATACTGGCTAGGTATGGCCAGTTCTTAGACAGACTGTTACCCTGAAAACACATTAGGTAAGGCATTCTTAGACTGTTACCCTGACAGACTACTACAGTTGTTTGACAGACATGTTACCATTAAAACAATCACACCAGATCCAGCCAGTTCCTTGGCAGACTGTTACCCTGAAAACACATTAGGTAAAGGATCCTTTGATAAGATTTGTTACCATTAAAAAAATATTACCGTATATCGTGGGGTATAAGCCCATATTGGGGTATAAGCCCACCACCTTTTTTTCAAAAGATAAGCAAAGTGGGCCTATTCTGTAGTATAAGCCCACTACATATTCAGCAAATGTATCCCCCTAAAACTGAAATATGGCAAAGTGTTTTTCCTATGTCAACTTTCTGTTTAGTTAGTCGGAATCAGGAAGTAGAAATGGAACAGTCCATTTTCCAATGCCGAATAGTTTCTGATTGGTACTGTTGAAAAAAGCCTTCAAAGTATCATGCGCTGACCCGGGGAATTTTAAGACACCAACCCACCAAGAACTCGTGAACTGGGTCGGTCATGGGTGGGCATAGACCATTCCATTATCGGGGGGTTTCTTCGATGTGGAATTTCAAACAACCCCGACGCTTCCGAAGAAGATCTGAGCAGCCGATTCAGATTGTTGTCATATTTATAAAGAATATTAATAATAACATTAAGATAAATTTTTTTAAATTGTGTTTATTAGTTCCTATCATCAATCTACGACAGATTGATAACATTCAATATGGTGGCCGTAAATCGAGTGGTCCTGTTTTCAATCGGTAAATATTACGTCAATAAGTTGGGATCTTCTTGTCGTATAAGCCCAGTACCTTATTATCCATTATTGTATGAAGCGAGCCCCCTGGGCTTATACCCCATGATATACGGTAGTTGTTTGACAGACTCCTACAGTTCTTTGACAGACCATTAAAACTATCACACAAGATGCAACTAGTACCCTGACAGTTACTTGAAAATACATCATCAGATACAGCCTGTTCTTCGAGAAACTAGTCCCCCAAAACACATACGATTAGATGGTTACTTGTATTCTCTGATATTCTTATAGTATTCTCTGCCGATATTCTTACCTCTATCCTTTGATGTTCCTACCTTTATCCTTTGATATTGTTACCTGTATGCTGTGATATGCTTTGAAATAAAAGGATGTTCTTAGTTGTATCCTTTGATATTCTTACCTGTATCCTTTGATATTCTCTCTTGTAGTCGTCACTATCTATGTCGACATCTGGAACATTCTCCTCCTCCACAGTTTCACAGTTGACTTTCTGCAAAATGAGAATGAGTGACAAGGATTAAATATGATTTTAACTCTTTCAATACTGGAGGCAACTGGAGATGCCTTAAAGAGTAGCATCTGTGCCTAATCCAGCAGGGAGAGGGTTAAAGATGCTTTCATTTCAAACATAGAGTTCTAAATGTGCAAATCAGTTCACAGCAGAAAAAAACCGATACAATACCTGTGGCACAAAGTGTTGCAGTAAACATGCGAGAACTGGCTAGCACCGACGAACCAAAGATAATATCTGCTCTATAACAGCAGATAGTGTGCATCCCTTCGTGATTGTGTCAGAAAGGTAAATTCAGCAAGCATTGACACCCAAGAAAGATTCTGCATTCTTTTTTTTGTATAGAGGCAAGATCATACTTGCAAGTATTTTACATACATTTTTTTAGTTTTCTAAATAATATTAATAGTTAATATTAAAAAAATCTGGAAAAAAATCTATTCAAACTGTATGACACTGTATCACCAATGCAAAGGAGGTCTTTCCCAACAGTGCTCTGTTCTAAATATAGACTATTCGCGCGGACCTTGGAGAAGACCATCTGTGCACTCGAGTCTGAGGTAGTCCAGCATAGGTCCGTGTCGTGTTGGTTTTATGGAACCGTTTTGACCCTGTATACTGCCCTATCACAGATAAAACCCAAACTCGGAGTGGTAAGATGTCATTTCTTTCATCATGCACATATCGATCAAGAGATCAACGAAACAGCTCACATCAAACGCTGAAAAGAAAATCACTGCTGTCGATATTAGTCACTGATCAACATCCACTTGTCGGTGATTAACCAGAGAGACATTGTAATGTAACGTGAGCTCAATTGTTGTTCTTACGCAGTAATTTAACCAGCAATGTGAAGGCATATATTGGTTTCTGTGAGGGGGATATGTGTACACAGAAACCTGTGAGGCACACTTCCGCAGTTGCCGCCCTTTTGGGGCGTAGGTGTCTTTGGAAAGGAAATAAATATTTCTTAATGACCAAAAAATCTGAATGTTGGGGAAAATTGTTCTTTCAGAATATGCAATAACCCCAATAGTGACCATTATTCCATATGCAAGTTTATACCATGGCTTGTCAGTTTGAGGCAGGAGGATACCAGCAACATCTGTAGTTCTGATAGGCCAAGGATGATAACTGCATTGTATTACCATGGTAGAGACAGTGCATCCTATCATCATCGCGTCAGTAAGTTAACTTTCGCGAACATTGATGTCAGGCTCTCGGAACAGGATTTGAACCTGAAGTCCAAATGTTCTACCATTGGACTACCACCCACCCGATTCTGAATTCAGGTGTTAATGTAAATATCAATAAGAATTTAATATTTACCACGGGAGAAAAGTTGACAGTCATCAATCTTGCTTGTAACTTTGCAAACAACTCCGAGTCTTTATTTATTGATGCTTGAACCTTTCCAAGAAACTGGAAACCAAAAAATTGGTATAAAATACAACTATTGGTGAATAGTAGTCAAACCTCATTGTGTCGAACCTCAGGGGCCCATTCAATAACTTCGAGACATCGTGTCATTCGAGACAAGAGAGTTGATTTGACGATCTTAAAACATCGGGGCTTATCTGATTTACCAATTATCAAGTGGGGCAACTTATCCATCGCGCTCTGGTTGGCATAAACAACAGCCGTCAAACGTTCCTTGCTCTGTTTGCCACCATGACACTTAACCCCGTTAAACTTTAATGTTTTCTTAGGCATTATCCGGTAGAAGACAGCCATTTCATCAGCATTGTAAATTTGATCTGGTTAACAAATCTGAGAGTTTCTGAGATTTGTCCATCCTCCTTACAACAACACTCTGCCCCTAATAATCATCTTTCAAAGACCCAATGAGATTTGCATTAATTGACTGTAGTTCAAGGAATACCTAATCCACCTTTTATAATTACCCTTCAAATGGCTGGTGAACAGGTCGTGTGCTACAGATTATCAGCTGTATATTGTTAGATAGTTGCCAATTGAATTTACAAGTTGAATACAAATATGCAAAATATATAGTATTTATGCTCATCGGGACCTGAATTTCACTTCGACTTATTGTATGTATTTTTTATTAAGAATTCGATACAGAGGGATCTAAATAATGATTATTACAGAAGGAATTGGTCGGGACCAAGAATGTGCTTCGACATACTACGATGTTTGAGACTAGAGAGTTTGACACAACGAAGTTTGACTGTATATATGAAATACATCATCTACTACTACTACTACAACTACTACTACTACTACTTATATTATTACTTATTTATTTATTTTTTAACATAGCTGCAAGAATCTTTCATCCACCTGGTTGTATTTCAATTCTTAGATAATATCCGACAAAATTTACAAAACTACTACAAAATGGCAAACGATTTGACCCCTGACCTCGAAGCCTAGTTGTTTGATGGCGGAGTCGGTCATCTTGTACAGGATCTGGACGGCCTTCTCCAGCAAGGCATCGCCCTCTACCTGTAGTGCCAGTCTGGCAATGGAGGCTGGAACCGGACACTGCATCCCCAGACAGTAGATCACCACCTCCTGTAGCTCCTTCTCCACCACCTGGAACTGCCTGGAAGAGACAGAGACAGCATGCGTCCAGCGATACCATAAATCCTTGAAGAGAAGCCTGCCTTGATTAGAGGCCAGACCACCGTTCCACGGAATTAACGTAGCACTAGGATTTATGACTCTTGTAGCGCTACGATCATTCTTTGGAATGGGACCTAGGTCTCAGAGCATCGCAAAATTAATAGAAGCGTGGGATTCTATTCAATGATTTACGGAATACTAGATATTTTACCAGCCCTACTGGGTTTTTTCTGTTTAGCTCCACTTTCAAGATTATTTTGTCACATCACATCTTGTCAGTTGACATATGGGACGACAAAAGCAAAAATCTGCATCGTTTCTAAATCACGAGCATATGTATCTGTGTCAAAGTGGCGTCTACTTACTGCAGGAGGATGAGCATGCAGCGATTGGGCAGTACGATGTGGAAGTTACAGACAATCCGGAAGACCTGCCACATATGTCGGAGGAACTGCGGCCAGTTCTTCTCCAAGAAGTGGTCCAGTAGCAGCCTCTCCAGCATCAGCATCACCTCGATGGCGTACCTGGACAAACACCACACAACTTTCAAAACATCACCTCGATGGCGTACCTGGACAAACACCACACAACTTTCAAAACATCACCTTGATGGCGTACCTGGACAAACATCATGCAACATTCAAACGATCAGGATGTTTTTCTAATGTTAATTTACTGGAAGAATTCCAGTTTTTCATCAAACCAAAAATTTAGCTTCCTCCCAAAATTACAAATCTTCACCTCAACACCCTGAACCCTGTCACCACCAAGAAGATAAAACTTCCAAGTCATAGTTCATTTCTTCCCCATTCTTGTCTTCCAACCTCCACCTTCACCCACCCCCAAGGGGATAAACTATGTGTGCCCTGTACACAGTCTTAGCTATAAAACAGACAGGAATTACAAATGATAAAACATCTATAATACTTGAAGCTGTAATACAGTCAGGAACTTGCAATAAAAAAGAAAATTGTGAAACCCAAGGACTGGTACAAAAAAAGGCAATGTCTGTCCAATGGTTGGTGCCAATTGGCTGGCTAATAATAAAACACATTTCATTGGCCGGCGGTACATACTTGTGTGCGTGCTCGGGGTCCTTTTCCAGGAGACAGGGAAGGACAGAGACAGCGGGTAACGGGGTGGACTGCTCCAATGTGTAGTTCAGAATACAGCGGAGGACCTCCAGAGACACGGCAACGTCCTGGCCGTAGGTGTTCCTCAACTCCACGTACAATGGGAACAGTCTGGAAGTGGAGACGTGACACATTGACAGATGCTTAGAGGCCTGGCCCTGGCGATTTCATGCTCAACTCAAAATTTATTCACAAAACCCCATAGAAATGTTGATAATGAATGAATGAATTAGTGCTGTATGTCACAGCGGGAATATTTCACCAATACACAAACATTTGAGTATGAAATCTCGGGGCCGGGACCAGATGTTACAAAACTCTTTAGAGTACAATTTCAAACTCAATTCAAATTTTGTTCACAAATATCCATGCAATATTTGATGGATTCCTTGGACATGAAAACAAATTATTATAATAAATTCTGTACAATTGGGAAATATTAAATAGGTTTGTTTATTTTTTATTGCACCATATTTTATATTGTATGCGAGATGCAATAAAATATGTGTCTGTCTGTAAAGGAAAGGATTACCACAGTAACACGCTACCTGTAGTGGTTCACATAGTTCTGTGACAATGTTTCCAGTATGAGGACTTGAGTGCTGATCATTTCCTCCTGCAAAAAAAAAACATTTTCAATGTGATTAAATTTCATTCACCATTTTTTACAGTAATTCAGTGAAAAATATATGCTGCAATATTTATGGATACATTTCATAACAAAACACAAACTCCTACCAAAGTTCATATTTCTTAAATAACTGAAATTTCATGCAATTTGTATTGAGTTTCTATAAATGGATTTTTTCTTGATATTGAACATTAGTGATTATATTAATTAACGACCTACCTGTGTGGGCACTTCATGACTAAATTTACAGTTAGGGTAGGTGCAACTGCCAGTCTTCAAGGCATCAAAGCAGTAGCCTTCTGGTACCCCAAACTCATCAGGTAAAACTGGTATTGCTGGTTCCTGGGGAAATAGTATTAAATGTTTGTGATTGATCAATTCAGGTATGTGACTTGAAAGTTAAACAGCTGCCAAACAGTCTACCTTCTTGTGGTATCATCACCATCATAACAATGTTACATCACAATGCAAACTTTTCAAATGTGCTATTTATCTTCTTAAATGACAAGAATGATATTGGGTGATAAATAGAATCTCATCCGAGTGTGTTTTGATATCGTTGTTATCCTACTCGTTGATAATAGTAGTAAATACTCGACAACCCTCGTATTTATGTTTATCATCTAATGGAAAGTTGAATATGGACATTATTTACACTTTTTTTTGCCATTTGTTTCTAAATAAAATGTTGAATTTTGCCAAATATTATGTGCATACATATAAAGTAATATAGTATTTATTAAAATATTACCAATATACCTTGAAAT
>JAUTBT010002469.1:0-10092 GCA_032361225.1 Lepetodrilus schrolli | reverse complement strand
TTGAATAGATGGCTATATCTGGGGGAATTGCGGGACTATTCGAGTGTGTTTTAGAAGTAAGTATCGAAATAGAAATATTAGTGCTATAGTATTTTTTTTAAATAATATATATTAATTGGGGTTTAGAGGCGCTTTCAAGATTCTTTCATTTATATCATGCCTTGTCAGTTTTGGAGCAGGAAGAAACCCACAACATTTGTAGCGCTGAATGTTGCAGTAAACCTGCGAGCACCGGCTGGTACTGACAAGACCAAGGATGTTAACTACATTGCCTCTCTACAGAGGCACATCCTATCAATATCGCATCAGAAAGGTAACTTCCGTGAACACTGATGCCGGACCCCGGGGTGAGATTTGAACCTGGAACATTTGGCTCTGAAGTACAACGTTCTACCACTGTGCTACCACCTGCCCCGTGTTATAGTAATACCCAGGAGTGAGTGAATTATTGTTTTGCGTCACAGCAGGAATATTTCACCCATACAGTAAGACCCAGTGAGCCAAGACTGATGCTGGGAATCCAATGCTGCGAACAATATTGCAGGATTAAAGATGCGGCCCTCGTCTTCTTTCCAAATATGTTCTCAACTGAATAGATGTATCAGAACCATGGCTATATTTATTTACTTAAGTATATGCTACATTACATGATATCTACATTTACAAGAGTTTGTTTTAACTACCATAAACATCAAAGTACAGTAAGCCCTCATTATAACACATCTCTGTGCACCACAAAATTGGATAAACCATGGGGTTAAGCAGGGATCCCATTTTTATTTTTGTTTATTTTTGTTTATTTTGTGTTTACTGTTCAATGTGGAGATGTATTATAACTGTGGCAGGATTCGAACTCAGAACTTTCATGTTGGTAGTCTGACATGCTAACCACTGCACTATATCCAGACCGAACCATAAGATGTCATTCATGTCATCATGTAAGAAAGACATAAGAGATGCAATGGAATGTTTCTTCCAAACAGAATAATATATCACACACACCCCCATCTCAATATTAAAATTATTTTAAAATAATAAATCTTCTTAATTCCACGAGTGGTAATACAACATGCTTCAATGTCGATATCTTTCTGAACTCCTCTTCTGGAATTGTCTACGACGGCACGATCGATCAAAAATCTCTGGTGAAAACCATCTTCCATCATTGACCACGTTGTATTTCTAAAACGTATCTAATTACTTTGCCAAATGGATCAAGCAGCTTTGCTTCTAGTCAAAGAAGCATGTCATTACACTGCAAAGCAAACAAGTAATTTTGTTCCTCTCTTTTCCATTGCATAACCATGGCGATGGCCTAAAACACTGATAACACTTGACATGTCTAAAGGGGAGTAGCATTTGTTTCAGCCAACCCACAATCAGCGTTGAATAGTACTTGCTCAACAACAGATTACCAATTATTGTTAACAATAGGATCTGTAATGACTCACAAAAACACGCTTTGAGGACTTGTCTCTGGTATCAGTCATTATGAAGTAAAGCAATGCTTGTCAGGGAGCTTTTATTCATCTTGTCCAATTTATTTTTATTTTTGGCAAACATTTCAGAGCATTGATGTGACATTTCCATTTGCAATCAGCAAATAATAGAATTACATATAATGTTCAGAGGGATTCTTCAAATTGACAGTTTTTGACATGCCATGTAACTGTAACCTTTATAAGAGTCATATGCCAGAATTGTGGAATAACTTCCAACATAACAAGTACGAAATTGAATTAAGATGTAGAGGCATGCTAATAACATACCACCATGAGCAGTTGTCTGGACAGTATATTCAGGAACCTTCCCTATTTCTTACGAATATATATTTTTGCACAAGTACCTTTATAATGATTATTCTCTTCAATTAAAATTTATATCGTTCAATTTATGTATTTCTCTTACTGAATCCCACCCACCATTGCTTCGTCCTGACTATTACCCATCCACCATTGCTGCCTGCCCATCCACAATTGCTGTCTTCTCATGCACAATTGTTACCTGTTTACTCACCATATCTGCCTACCCACCTACCATTCCTGCCTACCCATCTGTCATTCCTGCCCATCCACCCACCATAGCTGTCTGCTCACCCACAATTACTACCTATCCACCCACCATTGCTGCATACCCACCCACCTACCATTCCTGCCCAAATTGCTGCCTATCCAGCTATCATTCCTGCCCATCTACCCACCATTGCTGTCTGCTCACCCACAATTGCTACCTATCCACCCACCATTGCTGCTTACCCACCCACCATTGTTGGTTACCCACCTACCATTCCTGCCCTTCCATCTACAATTGCTGTCATCTACAATTGCTACCCATCCACCCACAATTGCTACCTGTTCACACACCATTGCTCCACACACCCACTATTGCTGCTTACCATTGTTACCTACCTTCTAGCCATTGCTGCCGTCTTTCCCATAGTAAAATCTAGGCAGGTAAGCTAATTTCAGATTACAGTAGTTTTATTTCATATCAATAATTTATTTAATAGCATTTAAGGATCAACTTTCTAGTAAGTTTTCAAACACTAGCATTGCAATTGTCAGTGAACGAGGTACATAAGAGTTCACTCTCAGAATATGTTGATACATAGTGAACAAGGTGCATAAGAGTTATGGTGGCACATGGTCCCATGCATTGCACAGCGAATAGGTCAGGTTAAAGTGAAGCATGTTCGAGTTCGGCTGGTGCGTGGATGGGTAACAGAGAATCTGAGAGTATCTTGGATTCGTTCCTGGCCCACACTGAATCACAGGCTGAAAAACTAGTGGCATCACCTTAGTGGCTTAGTTCGAAAATGGGTACCAGGAAGGATGAGATGGACATGTAAATGATAATCTTGTAGCACTTTGAACGGCAGCTTGGGTTTTATACTCCACAGGGAGTTGAGAAGGAATTGAGTGCACATGGATCCATTGACCAGGGTAATAATGTATTATTATTAATCGTGCAATATAAATGTTCACATTATTATTATTATTATTATTATTATTATTAGTTCACTCTCAGAATATGTTGATACCAAACAATGTACATTTATAGATTTCACTCTCAGAATGTGTCAATAACCAATGGACAGGAACCCCCACATTCATTCCTTTCAGAGGAGTTCAATGACACCAATTAAACATTGATGTACTTATAGACAATGCATACCACTTTGCAGTGTACAAATATACCCCAGTTGTCGTCATAGATGGAAAGCATTGTTTGATACCATTATGACCGACTTCTGATGGCAGAGAGATTAGAACCTCTCAAAGACAATAGACTTTAGATTTACTGACTCATGAATAGTAATAAATTATCTGAATGTCTCCAGAACACAGAATATAGTAGTTTGATAATGGATCACTTATACTGCTATGGTCAAAGTTTAAGGAGATAATTTACAGATCCCAGGCATAGCAAAACAATTGAATTCAGTGGAAAAAAAGCTCAGTCTGGGGGCTGCCGGCCCCAAGCCACGACCAGTGCAAATAAATGAACCCCTGGACAAATAAATCAGCGGATTTCTGAGGATTCGAAGAAAACTGCCATGCCAGAGATCCTCTACCATCCCAATTCAAATGAATATAGCATTTCCAGATCCAGAGGAATAAAGCGATGTCCAGGAGTTGCCCAGAACTAAGAATGTCCTGCTGCTGTGTGGATACTAGGAAGCCTTTAATGGACAAAAGTCAGAATGTTCATGGACAATTCATGGACAAATGGTCATTCAAGGACAAAGGGCCAAGTTCATTGACAAAAGGCAAAAACACTCTAAAGTGCAGAGTTCCCTGGTGAAAGGCTGTAGCGGACTAAATGATAGTTGATGTACCTGGGTATGACGTAAGATGTTCCAAACGGTCTTGGCCAGCGGGGTTATCTCTTTGGCTCAGTCAGTAAAGCCTTAAACTCACAATCCAGCAACTCAGGTTTGAAACCCAGGATCGATGCAGTCCTTGGTTACAATTGTGCCCAACTTGTATTTGAGTTATTCCTGATAAATCTCCTCTCTGATTTGTCAGACTGGTAATTCCTAACTCCCGGGTGAGTCAGAAGTGACTGGATTCGTAATTCAAGGACAAGTCCCCATGTGGATGGAGAGAATGTAGCCATGTGATACAAAATGCTCCTACTTGTCTTTGGACTCACAATCCAGCAACTCAGGTTTGAATCCCTGGATCTGCATGGTCCTCAGTTACATTGACATAAACAAGGGGCACAGTTCATGTACAAATGGCACAGTTAATGTACAAATGGCACAGTTAATGTACAAATGGCACAGTTAATGTACAAATAGCACATTAATGTACAAAGGGCACAGTTCAGGAACAAAGGACAGAGTTCACATACAAATGGCACAGTTCATGTACAAAGGGTACAGTTCATGCACAAAGGTCATGGTCAAAAGACAGTGAAATATGGCAGTGATCACAGACACAACTAATCTATTACATGATTGGATCTAGTGACAAAGCCTCACCATCACTTTCAGAAAGTATGTTAACATTAGAGGCACGGTGGCCATTGATCTATAGACAAATTCCTTGGGCATCACATATTTAGTTCGGAAATGTCAAGTACTTTTAGCTAACGATTACATAGAGATGTCCTTGATTAAACTTTGGAGTATGAGGATGCACACTAGATAATTTGAACTTTAAAATATTGGTGTTTTTTTCTTAAATGTCACAAATGGAAAATGTCATCCCTTTGGAAATCTATTGGCAAAGCATCAACCCCTTGTTCTCATAAACATCCTAGTTGGGCATCGGGCTCGACCTGACCTATCCACTTCTTCGGCACCCGATCAATCAGGACACTATTCAATTACCATGTTGCTATCGTTTTCAGAGTTGTAACTTTCATTAGCTGGTGTATTCCAGCTGTTTCAGCGAATCAATTCCCTGGGTGATTATAATAATCAATACGGTGCTCGAGTCCCACTATGATTCCGCCTTCTCGCTAGAGGTCCTTGGAAATACCCACTGCCAGAACCCTGTCACAGGCTAATGGCATCTTACAACAGTTCCCCTTTCCCCACTGGAGAAACACTGATGGCAAAGAATTTGCGTTCCTTCCTTTGCCAAACCATTGTCCCCAAAAGGGGGAGATAACTAAAATTGAAAAAAAGAAAATGATATTTTTTTTGTGGGGGTGGGTAGTGGGTAGTGGGTAGTGGGTTTCTATTTATTTTATGATGGAATTATTTCCGACGGTATTAGTATCTAAAGCCACTACTGGTTTCTTGTCATGAGACCCCAATGTCCCCCCCTGCCCCCCTCTCCCATCTCCACAGTAATTTGAATAACAAGATGTAATTATGATAATGGGGGAGCAAGCTTTCTCCTTACCAGCCCTGATTAAACATATTAATAATCTCATTTGGCAGGCTGCCGTGTAAACATGTGCACATGCCCATGAACTTTCTTTGCTGTGTGTTTACTGTGTATCGCTACATAGTCTGATGTCGGATCAAGGAAGCTGCCATCCAATTAATTAACTTACCACCAGACAGATCTTAATAGCCATTGAGAAAGATGTCCAGTAATTGTTTATGATATGCTTTTCTGAGGGGTGAAAACCTGAAATACCTGATAAATGAATGTATCCTTTGAAATATTGTACGTTGAGTGTGAAGAGTATTAAGATAATTAATAACATTTATGACATGCTTTGTTATGAATGAAAAACCTGAAATACATGGTTAAAGATTTATTCTTTGTAATTGTTTAAATTAAGAGTATACCAATAATAAATATAATTTATGTTTGGTTGTAAGTAAAAACCTGAAATATCGGAGAGAAAAAAATCATTTGTATTTTTTAAACTCAACACAAATAAACATATTCTCATAATAAAAAAAGAAAAATATTTTTAAAAATTATTAAATTTACAGAACTTGCTTGCACTTTGATAAAATAAATTGGATTGAAATCATGCAATTAAAATTGAGGAACTTCAAGGCTTTTTTTTTGGCGTACATTTCCTTTGAAATCCCTTCTAGCGGAATGCTGTTGGTATTCCCATCAATCATGATCTTCTGACATAACAATGAATAACTGATCAATTTGTCCGATGTTTCTTGTCGTTGCCATGGTTATACTCTGAATACGGAACTAATGACGGAATTTTATAACACATTCAGTACACAGTTGCCGACTTGCTAACAAACCATTATGCTATCTTTTCCACGTATATAAAATATTATCCCAATCATGAAAATTTACCCGATTGATCTCCACATCATTTTATGAGCCATCTTGAAGTTCCAGGAATTCATGGACTAAGTTTGGTCTGTGCTCTTGTGAAATGCCATCGTTGATCCGAGAACAATTAAGAACCGATATGTCTAGTACCATTGGTGCCTAGTCGCTGCCTCAAATGAACTGCCTTGAATGTTCAAACAATTGTTATGGCGTAAGAGAACGGGTTAACATCGTAAATAGTTAATGACTATTACTTAAGAGATAAAAAAAAATATATATTTGGTGGCCTGAAGGGACGAGTACTGGTTGGATCAGAATTGCATTTCACTAAGTGAACCAATATCAATTTACTCCATTGGAATCTAAATTGGCCTGATTATTATACCAGAGGTCACTGAGGTCACTTATCTAGCTGTATTTATTTATTTATTTATCTATTTATTATTATTATTTTTGTCATTTATTATAATTTATTTAGTACCACTTTCAATATTTTTTTCATTTAACCTATTACCATTTTACTTCATACTTTTGCTAAAATATGTGAAGGATTGCCATTGTATCATGTTTCTAAATATGTGGAGGGGTGCCGTCATGTCATGTAACAGAGATTTACATATAGCAATTCCAATGACAAACTGTTATAAGGCATGCTTTCATATCAATCAATAACGGTCAAACATAAAAATAGTAAATGTATTTTTTAATACTACTCAACTAAATAAGCATAAGTAATCTCAACCCATTAGAATTAGTAATACTCAACTACATAAGCAAATGTTATATATTCAAAGCAGTTGTAAGACCTGGTACACATAGGTTATATTCTCAAAGCACTTGTAATACTGCATGTCTTGTATATAATAACAAAAGTCAACCTCAAATAAGAACAAACCGATACAACAGAATACCGTAGCTTGATATCAATATTGCCGATTTTAAGTCAAGCACCATTATAGAGAAAATATGTTTGCTGTTGGTTTCTATTAGAGCCAGACCTCGTCCTTGAAAGTGACAATAGGAGTTTGGTGCATGTCATTGGCAACGCTGTCAGAGTTTAGTATTGATCAGTGACCGCGGTGTAGGCAGGGACAACATTGTTAACATTTTCATAATCTGGTCAAATCTTAAGCAGGTTTGCTTGCCACCAGGGACCCAAGTACTGACGGTGACTGAGAGATGAGCGACTCGATTCCACGAGATGAGATGGGATTGGGAGTGGAGTTTTATGGCAAAAACAACAATGACTTGAAATATGCAGTCAATTAAGTTTGCTCATATAGTGTGGATCTGTTTTCATACTCGAAATAGATATTTCTGTCACTAATGTTTTCTATTTTTTAAATGAATTGTTTATGACTAGTTTAAAAATATATTTCAGGATGTAGGAATTGAATAGAATAAGGTTATGATGAAATGAGATCAGTAATTTATTTTATTTCAAATAAATTTAAAAAAAATTAAACAAAATTCAATCAATGTAATTGTACATGTATGACGACAAATAAGTATCTGAGTGATAACAAATATGTTTGTGTCTGTCTGTATGTCTGTTTCTCTCTGTCTGTCTGTCTGCCTGCCTGCCTACCTGCTCTCTCTCTCTCTCTCTCTCTCTCTCTCTCTCTCTCTCTCTCTCTCTTCCTCTCCTCTCTTTCCACCCCCCCCCCCCCTCACCCATTCCACCACAGTAACTCACCCACATATAGAAGTACAAATTTCCACAAAGCTCACATATGGATAAATACCATTACAAGCACTTCTATGTAATGGAGCTCAGTACAGTAATACAAGGGCGCGACGCTTCATCGAACAAATTAAATGGGAGAGCAGTAATCCCTGGTTATCGATGTGCCGTACCTTGTTGGTAACAGTCAGTGTTATCAATACGCTCAATCAATCACCAATTAATCTGCGAGGGAAACTTAACAGAAGTGGTAAATAATTTAGTGCTGACAATCGCACTGTACTCAGAAAGTTCAAATGAAAATATCAAGACAGGTATAATTTGCTTCACAGGAAATATAATATTCATCTGTCGACATTTAAAGTAAAGATTGTTTTTTTGATGGATTTCAATTTAAGTAAACTGAACACGTGAGTTTACAAGCAAATGTTTAGTAGATTCTCGTATATCAAGATTAATGAAGATTGAGATCACGATGTTGTTCGCCATGTGTAAATGTCTCATTCTACATAATCATATCAAAACTATATGTACGTCTAACATATATATTCTGATAAAAACTAATTATTGCAGTATAATATATAGATCAAGCAATGTGTCAACCGAATAGTACAAATTAAGACATCTGAAAAAAGCCAACATGGATTGCATTCAATAAGCTTCTCAGGCAAAAAAAAGTCTTGGCATATTGAAACAGCATGATATCATGAAATCCTTCAAATAATTCTTGATAAAATGCATTCACAAGTTTTAGCATTTGAGTGACCTCAGATTTGAGTGACATCACATTTGTGTTGCATAAGGGATGAGAACAATTTACAAGTAAATTATCATCATTATTATATTATGACTATGATTATTATTATTATGACTATTATTATGATTATTATGACTACCAGTATTATTATTATGACTATTATTATTACTATTATGCACTATACATTACCATGCTGCACTGGCAATGTCTACGGCAATGTCCGTGGCAATGAGCAGTAAAACATCTGATAAAACAGCAGCAAAGTTGTTAGGACTAATTAACACTGAACAATATGCTATGTAACACTATGACCAGCTAAACAAATTCATTTCAGCAGCTTCGTGCAAAAGCAATGTAAGGGAAATAACTCTTGTTCACAACATAAAACAATGATTCTCTTCCAAAGAGTTTTTTTTACACAATGTCAAGTTAATAGTATATTTAGCATCATAACATTATTGAATTAATTATTTAAAAATGAAAACACTCTCAAATAGTGATGATATTTAGATATGACTAAAACTAATACATACCCAGGAAACACACAACGTTATATAACGTTATGTGTTTACAGGGTTTACATGTATGATTTGAAACGTATAACAGAATAAAAATGTGTTATGAATAAATAATTGTTATGTCACTGCAATTTAGTATATTAGTAACTTCCTAAAAATAATATGCAAGTTAACGAATGAGTTGCCTTTTATGCAAAAGTGACAAAGACAAATGGCAAATGACATTTGTCTGTGCCATAGGCATAATTCTCGACAAATATTCCTGTTGAAGAGTTCTGTCATGAACAGTCAAAGTGGCAAGATTATCTTTGCATCCAGTAGTACATATCTTTAATTTGCATAGTATTACTAACTAGGGATGATATAGGAAAAAGAATCTACCATAATTATAGGATACTGTATCGCATGACAACATACAATGCACTGTTCTAATCATAGCAATAGTACTTTGTTCTAAATATAAACTGATTGCTTCCTTTGTTGTTGTGAAAACAAAACATTAAAGGATTATGGGACATTGGGAGGGAATGGTGTCAGAATGGTGCTCACCAATCTCAGAGGGTAGGTGTAATTAATAAATAAACAAACCCGTATTTTTACATTAGAAAATTATTTCTCCTTATTTTCTATTTCTATGAGATAAGGAGAAATAATTTTCATCTTTCTATTTCGATACTTACTTCTAAAACACACTCGGATGACTTAGACTCTCCTATGGAGGAGGGAGGCCGGAGAGACAACGAGTGTAGACTCTTAAGCCCCTTTGCAACTACCTTAAGACTAGAGAGAATAAACAATTCGTACTCATCATGTTCTGGTAGTTCGACGCTGTATGTCCCCACGAAAGCGTGGGCCTTCCTACAGTCTTTCACCTAACGGGGCTGGGGAGTAAACCCCGGTTGGCTTAGGTGGGTACAACGG
>JAUTBT010002468.1:0-10092 GCA_032361225.1 Lepetodrilus schrolli | reverse complement strand
TGCGGGACTATTCGAGTGTGTTTTATCGTAAGTATCTCATAGAAATAGAAAATAAGGAGAAATAATTTTCTCCTAATTATCACTGGCACTTGCTATGACGATTTAGATGTAGTTTGTGTACTCATGCACAACATACGATCCTTGTCTATAACAAAAATCAATTATTTTTTTTATACAATGGTAATTTTTGCATCAGTTCATTTTTTATTTATTTTATTTTATTTTAATTTATTTTTTTAATTATTTTAAAATAAACGAAAATTATTTTTAGGCTTTAGAATGTGTATGCAACCAGAATTGAAAGATAAATGTATTAATATACAGCTAATATCTGACGATAAGAATTGCAGTAATCTGCATGTTGTGTCCCTCTTAAATGGTTAAATGGAATGCAACCCTTTAATTGTATGTATTATTAATGTGCATGACAATGTGAGCATTAGCATAACAAATTTGAAGTCGTACATGATAACATGACATCTGCTAATGTGATGGTATGCATGAAAAATAACCGAATTTCATATAATCTTTTTTTTTCTTAGACAGTTTGTTGTATCCCTACGATATTCATTTTCATATCCAGGATCATTGTCGTACATCGGCATTACACTATCATGTCTCTCACCCTTCATGCCTCATTGTCAAATCATTCTTTCACATTGTATTCATTGTTTGCTTTCCATTGGAGCTTTAACCATCTCCCTGCTGGAGACAACCGGAGATGCCCTAAAGAGCTGTGCCTAATCCAGCAGGGAGAGGGTTAAGAACAATTTTAAAGTTTAGGTTTAATATTTCGTTCTATTTGTATTAATGTATATTAAAATATTTATATTTCCACAGGAAATTAAATAGAATTAGTTCATTTGAATTCAGACAAACACAAGCAAACTTTCTTTTTTAAATAATAACTTATAAAAATCTTTTTTTTATATTAATAATGGACTCATTTCCGTATTTTATTCCAATATACAAAACGGTAATGTACATAAAATAAATAATAATTGTTTTAAAGCATGATTTCATATTTACAGCAGAGTTGGAAACTAAAAATATTTTTTTATTAAAGGAAATTTCTAATTGTCCTCAATACTTTTAACATTATGAGAACTGGCTACAACTAATGGGCTAATGTTCAATTATTTTTTGCATGAATAGGTTGTCATTGCATATATTTTAAAGATTCCTACAGCAATGTCGAGCAACAAATCACTGTTTTCTTAATAACTAAATTTCCTATCCTGTCACATGATCCTGCATACCCATTTATTTTTTCATGGATTCTCCAATGGGTTCATGCGATAGCCTCTTATGTTGGCATAGGATGCCACGACGCAGGATCACCATGGAAATGGACTATGTCGTTGTTGTTTCAGGACATCGCCAAGAAGTGGGACGAGGTACAGCAGCTGGTTCCCAACCGTGACGTGACGCTGCACAACGAGATGGCCCGGCAGCAGAACAACGAGCGTCTGCGCCGCGAGTTCGCCCAGAAAGCCAACGTAGTCGGCCAGTGGATCGAGACTAACCTGGACGCTGTGGCCTCTATCGGCCTCCAGTCGAAGATCTCCCTGGAGGACCAGCTGAAGAAACTACGGCAGATGGACAACGCCTTGCAGGCCTACAAAGTCAACATGGATGAGCTGGAGAGGATCAATATGGTGGGTTACCTCCCTTGTACATCCCCCACTGGCAGTCCTGCGGGATATTCTTTTAATCATAGTACAAGTGTTCAGAATAATCCGGACACACTGTTTTGTCAAAGGAACGAAACAGCACACTGTCCAGAAGCTGTGTGGTCTGCGAGATGGTGCAGATAGAAAAGTCACACATCTAAGGGCACTCTTTGCCGCTATCTTGCTTGCACAAGAGGTGTGCGAACTGTTCCTTTCATATTTGAATACAGTTTTAGTACGGCGAGTACAGTTAAAAGGAACATTCCCCTAGGGTAAAGGATTCCTGCAGCGACGTTAAACTCCATAATCACTCACTCACTCCTGGCCATGGGTGTAATGTATCGGTATTATTTAGTTCCATAATTTCAATGGGTTACCTCCCATGTGTTCCCTACAGGGTTCCGGACGTTTTTAGAATGAGACTGCATTTTTCAAGCACAACTGGAATTACTAAATTTTGTGTTGGTTGCATATGATTAAAAGATCCCTTAAGAGACGTTAAAGTTTTTTTTTAAAGTTGCACCTTATTATTGCCTGACCAATTTGGAATGTTAAATATCTTATTTTTCATTGGTACAGTCATGAATCTGATCTAAAAATAAAAATGTTTATGTTCTGTAGAGCATCTGTTGTTGCCTTGAGGAGGAACACAATGGTTAAACTTGCTAATAACGTCTCACATGATCGATCTTTTTGTCATTCAGGAAGTACAGGAGGCCATGGTTTTCGAGAACAGATACACACAGTACTCCATGGAGGTGAGTCGCCGTCCGTTTGATAGTACACGTACCCATGTGTTGTTATGTACGAAGAACTAATACCTTTAGCTATATATACCGTGCTCAGTGGCGACGCATGTTGAGAAAGCTCTCATTCCTTTTTTTTTTACTGGGGCCTTTTACAATGTATACAAATTTCGCCCGGGATAATAAAGATTTATTATTATTATTATTATTATTATTATTATTATTATTATTGTTGTTACTATTTATTATTTTAATTATTATTGTTATAATTTTTATTATTATTATTATGTATTTGCCGAATTGTAAAATATCAGCATATGACTGAATAGTTTTCTAAAATGTCCACGATATAATTTTGCATTCGCTTCGTTTCAGACTCTGCGTGTTGGTTGGGAACAGCTTCTAACTGCCATTGCCCGTAACAGCAACGAGGTCGAGAACCAGGTGTGTGTAGCTGCCGTACTTAGAGCCTTGCTGTAAACTGACAAGCTGTAATGTTGGTAAAAAGAAATAATTTGGAAAACAGCCCAATACCCTGACAATCAGTGTTGCAGGTCTTTGCCTTCTGTAAACTGGCAAGCTGTGATGTTTGTGAAATCATCTTGAAAGTATCTCTAAGCCCCCACAAATAAACACGCACATAGTAATGCAAATCTTCCGTCCAGATCCTGACCCGTGACTCCAAGGGCATCAGCGAGGAACAGATGAACGAATTCCGGGCATCCTTCAACCACTTTGACAAGAGCCGGTCCCGTCGCCTGGAGCCCAAGGAATTCAAGGCCTGCCTCGTCAGCCTGGGATACAAGATCAGGGAGGACAAACAGGTATGAGATTTCACTGCAGCCAACTGCAGATGTAGGCTTTGTTTGTGGAAATGGGAATTTTCTTCCATAAAACTGATGACTTCAATAATAGAGAAACATCTGAATAAAGCCAAAAGAAATTCCCACTATGTTTTTATATTTAGAAAAATTGGTTCCCTCCTGCCCTTTTGTATGGGTGAAATATTCCTCCTGCAATGTAAAGCACTAATTCATTCATTCATTTGTTCGTTACACTAGCCCTAATAATGAAAATATATAGTAAAAGTAAATGAAATCCTAAGTTTCCACTAGTCCTTTAGCTCTGGGTAACAGTACTTGTGCCAGTGTTACCTGCTGCCATATTCCAATATAGACCAGAAATAAAACACTATTGCCAGATATTGACCAATGAAATGTTACTGTTTGTTGACCAATGGCATTTTCCTTTGTAGTGACCAATGAAATGTTCCTGTTTAATGATCAATGGCATATTCCTTTGTATTGAGCAATGAAATGCTTGTGTTTATTTACCAATGAAATGTTCCTGTTTATTGACCAATGACATGTTACTATGTATTGACCAATGAAATGTTGCCATGCAGGGTGAGGCAGACTTCCAGAGGATCATGTCGATTGTGGATCCCAATGGAGCGGGCTACGTGACGTTCGACGCCTTCCTGGATTTCATGACTCGCGAGACTGCGGACACTGACACGGCCGAACAGGTCATGCAGTCCTTCAAGATCCTTGCAGGGGATAAGGTCAGTACCTCCAATGTCCCTGTCAGACCCCTAGGGGTCACAGCATAGTAATAGAGGAAATTGATAAACGCAAATGGTGTCCCAAAGATATTGATAAGGAACGGGGTTGCTATGTAGTTTGTGAGAAAAACTTGCCATGGGTGTGCTCCTTTCAAGACCAGGCCCTGAGGATGCGAAACCTTTTTGAGTATAAACTCGTGCCCAACTCAAGGTTTTGTTCACAAATCCTGATATAAAATTTGAGCTTGAGCATGAAACCGTACTCAAAATATTTCGTATTCTCAAGGCCTGATGTGTTCCAAGTGCTTCACACTGCTGCATTGTTTGGAATATTCTCGCTGTGGTTACAGAATGATTTGCCCAGGTTGCAGATTTTAGAAATAGGAGAATTTTGGGTGTATTAAGTAAAGTATTTTATATTTTTATATAATAAAATATTTTTGCTGCTTTGTTCTAGCCGTACATCACGGCCCAGATCCTGCGCCAAGAGCTTCCGCCAGATCAGGCCGAGTACTGCATCCAAAGAATGGCTCCCTACACCGGCCGTGATGCCGTTCCTGGTGCCCTTGACTACATGTCCTTCTCAACAGCGCTGTATGGCGAGAGCGACCTCTAATAGGCTGGTGATCCAGGGGGAGATTACTCTGTGTGCAGCATAGCCAGGCAGCGCAGGCTTGCAGTTAGCCCACCCTTTTTGTATGCGAGGAGTGTCATACGTCGTGTCGGTTTTTGACAAAAAGTCTCGGTAGTTGCGACTAACTAACAATCACCACCATCATCATCACCACCATCATCGTCATCAGACCGCCCCCGTTCTGTGTGCGTGAACGTGCTCCCACATAGCCCTCGGAACGGTCTGGTGTAGAGTCAACAAACGTAGGAGCCACCATCGTGCCAACACTGCAACCCGCAGGACTTCAAATTATATCGGGAGTTCTACGGAGAGTAGACCCACCACCCCCAAACAAGGCCTTGGTCTATGCTGCAGACTGGACTACGCTTCCTAAGACGAATCATGGCTTATATTTTTACAGAGCTGAAATTTTTACACATCACCTTGAATGCTATGCATACCCATCTGCTGTTTTTTTTGTTTTTCTGTGACCGACATTTGAGGCAATATTCTGATTGAGATGTAGTGGTTGGTTTGACGTTCTCTGAATCGGCCGCAGTTGCATTTGTGAGCTGCTGTGCCGTGACATAGACCTAGTACTAGCAACTGTACTGCTAGCAAGTATTTCGAGTGTACGTTCCGAACACTGCCACACGAAGATGCGAGGGAAGAAGGGGGGGGGACAACTCTATATATACAAAGAAAGCCCATCATTACCATGTGAATAGTTTGCTGTAAGAGTATTTTCAGTTTCTGATTTCCATGGTTTTTACGGGCGGTAAAACTGACCATGGGGCTGCCTGCCAACCCATTTCTTTGTGGGGATGTTGATGTAATATTTTACACGAGCTGTACCTAGTTCCATAGATACTATTTAAATGGGGTTTTTTTTGGTTGGCATTACATTCTAAAAGACTTGTTTCTCACCGCAGGACTGAGAATTGCTTTTATCTGGTATGTGTGTATTTATAACCCTGTGGAATGGAACTCTTGCTTTGGTTCAGTCGTAGGATAATGTAGTGTGAAAATATGCAGACAAATTTCACCTTAGCGCCTGAAGTATCGAACAAAATCTGTATTAGCTTTTACCCTGCTTTAATCACAATTGCTGCTATATATAAAGCATCTCTGCTTGATTCCAACAGAAAATGGGTTAAATAAGGCCATCCATCGGCAATCTGGAGAGAGAGAGAGAGAAAAAAGAGGCAAGGGTGCTTTAAGATGGTCCCACAACTGAACCAAACTGTGGCTTCTTGTAATCATATAGGATTTATATGATAGGATTATGTCCTTTGTTTTCCCCTTTACTTCGTGATCCTGCAAGCATAACTATCTTTAAAATGTGATTTGAAAATATTTTCTCTATAGATATCTTATGTAGCACCGCCACAAGCCATGTATTTTTAATAAAAATCAACATTATTGCATATAGCTGGGCCATGTCATTAACCAATATATACTAATCTTTTATACAGATATGTATAATAATCAACTCACTTCAAAGTTATTGTTATTAATCAAAAAATGTCTGATAATATTCTGAGCTGTAGATAAATTTTTGATATATTTCATGTTAAGAATCAAAATGAATCTTCTCTGCTTGGACCAGTCATGTCTTCTGTGTTGGTCGTCGCGCCCGAGTTGGGCGGACAGCTCGGCTGATTCTGACCCAGCTTGTCGACTCCTGTGCGCTACTGTCATGTCTAGATACTACCCAAATAAAGTCTTACCTCTTTACCACAGACTGCTTCTTGTATTTTGTACATGATTTTATTTTTATGGTTTAGAGCCATTTTCAACATTCTTTCACTTGTATCTTGGCTGGGCAGAAAGAAACTCGCAACATCCATAGTGCTGAATGTGGCAATAAACCTGCGAGCACAGGCTGGTACTGACAAGACCAAGGATGATAACTGCATTGCCATGGTGCATTCTAGCCAGATGCCTCCATTGTTTGAGGAACAGCTACAACATCATAGTGATTCCTCTACTCCAAAAGATACAGCTGAGCCAATATATAAAGGTTTGTAATGGTTGTAGCGGTTCAGCATTCCTTGAGGAACAGCTACAACCATCATGACCTTTGTATATTGGAGCAGCTGTTTCTTTTATAGTTGTGGAGCAACTATGACCTGCATAGTTGGAGCAAACACTAGTATGTTTCAATTGGGACAATTATAGAAAGGAGTTTGAAGCTGAAGAAATGCCTGGCAAATGTTTGCTACTTACAAAGTTTAATCAGAAACCATGTTGGAGGTATGATACTCATTGTGAGATGAAATGAGCAAAGCACGGTGGAGGACATTGTCATATATACTTTAAAACATCACAATGCTGGACATGTTCATGCCCAAAACAACTACATTGGGGAAGATGTTTTCATACATAGAACTCCACAATGCAAGACATTCTCATACAAAGAACAAAGTTACAGAGAAAGAGAGAAGTTGCAGTATTTCTGCTACCATTGGTTCATGCCTATGCTTCTAATCTTACATTCAACTTCATATACATGTGGTGTGCAGGCAACTCTGATTCGCCTTTATTATATTTGAAAGGGTTATATTTCCACATGGACCCAATCATATGTTTACACATTCTGGTAGCCTACTGATCTCTCAATTGCGTAATTGTTGAAGAGTTGTCCGATGACCAAAGATAGTGCAACACCAACCATAGAAATGTTTCTGACCTGGTTTGAATATTGGAACAATCTATCATTAGAACATCAAAGGTATAATACATGTAGCTGGCGTACAGCTTGAATCAAATGACGATTATGGTATTGCACGTAATGGTTGCCGTTAACTTAATTGCATACTGCTATTTTTCAGCATTCCTGTACCAGTGTTAGCAAAATACATACTATCGTTAGTCCATAAGAGCTGTTAAGACATTAATGAGTACGTAGATCTGCAGTGTAATTCTTGACAACAACGTCATGTTAAAGATAGATCCAACGACAAATAATGATTGTCATCACATTCCTGTTTGTGTTTGTGACAGATAATGGCATTGGTGATTGGATTGTTTAGTAGATCTTCGTCATTTTAAAGAAGCTTCAGCTTAGATACTTCAGCGTTTGTGAATAAGCTACAAACGTCACCGCATTCACAATGAACGCTCGTATACACGTGATCATGGTCCCTCGATACAATGCGGAAACACCTTCCTCTCTGACGGTCTTCAACCAGCAATCCGCCATGTTCTTGTACCGGCCGGATATGTCTGCCTGCAACCGGTTCTTGACGACGTCAACTGGTATTATGGAGAACCACGTGATTGTTCCGGCGATTCCACCTGCTACAAGGCTGGCGGTGATGCCGTGTTCGTCAGTCAGACCACGTCTGTGCATGACGTCATTGAGGTACTCGTAGATCAAGCAGTAGAGTCCGAAGCTTGGAATGTCCCTGTAGGCCATAGCTACAAGACCTCTGTAGCATCCAGCAACGCCGTGTTTGCGTACAATGGCTACCACAGCCTCTTGGGGACCCTTGTAGTAAACGGATGGTGACCTTGACACAGCTGAAAGAATAACGTAATATAGAATTAGATCTAGTGGCACATGGGTCCATCGAAATACTCAAAGGAACCTCACTGGTACTTAGGATACTCTTGAGTTATTTCGGAGACCAATGTTAAACGTGGTCATACTAATGGAATGCAGAATGAGTAGTTGTGTCATCAAGCTTATGTACAGTAGATACTGCAGGTATACCGTTGAACTAAACACAGTCACTTCAATATTCATGAATTAGTCTCTTGCATCAAGGCACACACGCATCTATCTACACATATATTGTCATGCATACCTTTCTCCCCACGTCCAACGTCATGAGATATCTGAGATTGCAGAATGACCTTGAGACGGTCAACCGGACATGCCACGACAAGTTGAGCTGCTCCCGCCGCGCAGCCGCCAAAGTACATATGTGAGTAGGACGGTCCGCCGCTGTTTCCGCTCCACCGGTGCAGGAACTTAGTCGTATTTCCGTACACTCCGAAGAAGATCGAGTTGACCACTCCATAGGACATAACAGGCCACAAGGCTCCCCTGAATAAACCCTTTGTCTGCAGAAGAAAGTCTATGAAGTCTTCCTTGAAATGACTCCCTTTCATGAAGAGATATCTGATATGGTGAGATAAATTCCCAGGAACCGGATGTGCGGTCTATTCACCGGACCCGGACCCAATACCCGGCAATCTGATTGGCTCAAATTATGAATGTAATATTTTCCTAACCCTAAACACGTGAGCCAATCAGCTTGCTGGGAAATGAGTCCGGGTCCGGGGAATAGATCGCAAGTCTGGGACCAAGAAATAAACCATGTAGTTCTCTCTTATCTATTGTTCTCATCGGTCTTTCAGTGCAGCGCTTTCGTGTCTATCGTTCTCGTTTGTCTTCGAGAATGGTACCCAGTTCACCCTTTAAAAGATTTTAGGCGAACATTGTATTACAGTAAGCCAACTATAAAAAAAAATGCTCTAGATTCCACGAAGTCGCGTTTCAAGACATTTCAATATCTAGGCACTGGAAGAGTAGTTACTTACCAGCCCTTGCTTCTTTATTGTCTTGAGAGCATCCAATGTTCCTTCATACCGAAGTCCTTTTGATTGAATTTGGAGCTGAACCTACGACGTAAAATCAGATCATATACTATTTTAATATAATATATTTGCCACGTTGTTTTAGCGATTTCGTGGCGATCTGTATGTGGTGAGTGAAGAACTCGCAACAGTTTTGTGTTGCAGTAAAGCCCACAATCCACGGTGGATGTTGATATATCAAGGACGATAATTGCATTTTAAACTGGTTTCCAACGAAAAGAAGATGGTAAGCCGCCGGATTAGATTCGAAGTTAATGCTTGGCTTGTAATACAAGAATCAAAATTAAATCTAGGATTGGTTCCGTTACTTTTCAATGGCAAGATGCACTCGACTCAGCAATGGGACTTGTATATACATGTATACTGGAGCAAAGCGGATGGTCTCGGAGGATGGGCGATTCAGCCAAATAATCCTTTGTGGCATGCGCAGTAGCGAAAATGAACTCGGATTCAATTTAAATTATATTTTATTTGCCTAAAGCTCGATGCATGGCTGCATTATTGCAGGTAAATGAACATATACCTTTGTAGTGTCTAAGGGATGTCCTATAACCAGGCCAGCTGTACCTGAAGAAATGGAAAATGTTGATACAATTTAGTCCCTAGTTAATGGCGTTGGAAGCAGTTCACTGCGATCTTTTTTGATGGCTTGATCTTACGTTTTTTTAAATTAAAAAAGTCATTAAAAAAACCACATTATTTAATAGCCATTCCCTTCAATGTCTTTAACAAGACTTCGATATAAATATGTCACAAACAAATAGTTTATATATGTTGTTTTTTTTCTAAAGAGAAAAAAAATCCGGCCAAATATGCCTTTAAACCTATTACTTGTTGACCCAAGTTTTCAATTTATTTGATAAAATAGATTCTAATTTTAAAATATTC
>JAUTBT010002467.1:0-10092 GCA_032361225.1 Lepetodrilus schrolli | reverse complement strand
GGGGGGGTGACAAAAGAAAATAGAACATGTAAGTTGTGCGACTATTGCGGGCGAGTTTCACTTTCTTTTTACTCCGCTGTGATGCATGGTTACATTGTATCTCGTGTACTACCGTGGGTGGTTTTGAGAAAATAAAAAGTTACCAAGTGTTATACCAGACTGATATTTGAAACATTATTGAAATCTGTACTATGAATATGAGATTTGCAAATATAAGCATTGTTTATCTCGGCTGTCTGATCATAAAATAATCGCTTTCATGATCATGTCGTTTAAATACTTCCCACTCCGAATGTTTCTGATTCTCTGTTAAAAGAATTATCTACTTTTATAGTACGAGTATATGATTTGACCCTAAGTATTGGCTAATTCCTTAGCCTTGGTATGAGAACAATATACCCGTACGTACATGTAAATATTCCTTAACTCCACGAGGCTGAGAACTGTCATGGTGCGAGGAGGTTTAGATTTGGAGTATCAAGTGTCGACAACGTGTGTGACGTCTTCGTCAGCTACGTCTAACTCGACACACGTACACGTGCACAGTCTGCTCATTAAGTCACTAATTATCTTCATTCCTGGATTGCCCCTTGGGCCATGACCAAATATCACTCTCCACCCGAACCTGCTAGCTGCCATGCGCAAATTGGAGATGAATTCCACTACGCCTTCTGATGTTCAACACTTCACGAGTGTCGTTTGCATTGCTGTTTCTAATTATTGTAATACATGGCCAAATATTGAGACTATGAAATTACTATTGATATAATATAATGAATGATATAATATAATGAACTCCAACATTTAAATCAATTTCTAAAATGTGTGGCAATGCTCGTAGCCAAACGTGTTGAAAATATTAAATGTTTTATTCTATATTTCCATCGTTGGTGGTTTTACGAGAATAACATTTTCTGTCGGCATTGCATGTATTAGTATACTGGTCTCATGTTGTAGCAATACTTCTGTGAGTCATGTAAAGCATTACTTATATGGCATAAATATGACCCGTATTCCGACGAAACCACAAACGTGTGGGTTTGACTCATATGACTAGGAGATTGATCTCCTAATTACATGACCAATTAAGAGAAGTATCCGAACGGAGGACATCTCTTGAATGCCGATACGAGAAATATGGCGGCCAACTCAATAATTGACATAATTAATACACGGATCGAACATCAGCCACAAATAAGTTGACAGAACACTGCTCCTAATCGACACATGTCAACATTCGACCAAACAATGAACTTCAGAAACAACGGACTGGTCATGCCAATGCTGTAACAACATACTCGTCACAGGATGTGTCTGGAAAGGGACTGAATTAGGAACTTTAGGTTTGGCTTTGGCTTTGCTGTAATCGTTTCAAGAGCATTGGATCTGTAACAACTACTATCAATTTCTGTTTTGAAATAATCCCAACTTATTTTGTTGTTTTATTTACTCTTTGCTTCTATTTCGTTAATGCTAATGACTGCGGTTCTTGTACCATGTATATTAATATACTAGTATACTATTGCACAAGCTAGTGAGAGAACATAACAGTGAAATAATCTTGAAAGCGGCTCCAAAACCCAAATAAATAAATAAAAATAAATAAGAGAACGGACTGCATCACCTATAACCATATCGGTTTGTTTAACAGTACTTCATGGCAGTGTTTATCAGCAATGGCTAATGGTATATATTATCATTTCCCCAAGAGAGCTCTGTCATTAGCCATGCTACATTCGCCACAGCATTGGTCAACCTTCACCCTTGGGAGTTTCATTGAAGATGTCCGACGTGTAATGCAAGTAACCTCATGATGACTATATATCACGTACCACCAGTTTGGGAACAAAATCATGACAAATGCCACATAATTTAAAAACGCTGCCTGTACTAATAGCCACAAAGACTATGCATGTAAATATCAAACACACACACACACACACACACACACACACACACACACACACACACTCTCTCTCTCTCTCTCTTTCTCACTTTCTATCGCTCTCTCTCTTATCACGCACACACACACACACACACACGCACGCATAGGGTTTACCATCTTGCTCGGAGTCCATACCCTGCTTTAATTCCACCGGAAGACGACTTGGTTCCGTTGCACTCCACCGGTGGCGACCTGGCGATACTTGACACATGATGGAGTATGATCAGAGGAGCAAGCCCGATATCCAGTGTATAGGCTACTACAAGATGAACATTCTCTAATACTCCATAGGCTTAGTCCAAGATTCGTCTCTTGGTTTCCATTCCAGTCACAATTATATTTTTCATTAACACCTAAACATTGTTCCTACAAATATACATTCAAATATTTTAATCAAAGATCACAACTAGTAAGAATATATGATGAAATATATCAAGTAGAATAATGTATAATTTTTTTTTCTCCAACTTTAACATATTATATGCCGGTAATTTAGGAACAGGCACGTTATATCTTCAATAATTTTATCATGCATGTCATTCTCTGTAAAAGTAGCATTTTCAACCATTGAAAAACACAAAATCCGAATTAAATTTTAAGACATTTTCATTTATCAAATAAAATAGGTAATTACTTCTCAATATAAATTCCAACTTTAAGAGCTTTACGGCCTTTGTTAATATTTCTACAAACAATTAAACAACTACCTCCATGCACCACGTGTCTGTGCTGTTACCGTGACATAATCGCCCCTTCTCCCCTTTAAACATTTTTCAAAGTTGTCAAATTATTATCTGAGTATTGCATACACTAATTAAGCAGATATTCATAGATATTTGCTAGAATTGTATTGTCATCAATAGTATACTAATCTATGAAAATGTACATAAAATATAATTATGTGTTTAATACATAATGATCAACACCTCTGCTACCTAAACTAGCTAATGTATATTATTTTGTATAAGTAAATAATACATATTTAACTAATATTAGCAAATTATGCTATAATTGTTATACTTGCTTGTATTAATGATTACATTTTGCAGTATTATATCTCTGGTAGCAGGACAGACAAATAGGTAACAGCATAGACAAATGTATTGTTGTGGATCCAAGAACTTCAGAGCAAGCTAACTGAACTTATATTTTAAGTATTTCATCAAAGTTTTTTGCAAGGTTTAAATGCAAAATGCATACTTATATTGTGTATGAATATACAAGTCAAATTTTACAACAATACCTGCAATTATGAATGTACAATGACAAGAATCATGTTTTAAGACATGACCAGCTTCACACACCCATTTTCAGATGCAATACCAAACTACATACAATACCAAACTACATACAATACCAAACTGCTTTGTAACGTGTGTGTCTTGCCAAATTCAGCCAGAAGAGCAGTAGTTCCGTAGGTTTGATCCGTGACGCGTCATATCAAAGACCAGACTTTCCATGCTTAGTGCTCAACAATACATGGGATAAGCAAGGACTGGTGAGCTTGGAAACTATAACGTGTCTAAGTGGGATATTCATGTTCTAAGTGTGGCATGATATTCCAGTGCGTTAGCACAATACACCTGTTGGAAAATCAGTCTAGGTCAAGCAAGACATGTATGCACAAAACATGCAAATTGTGATATGAGTGAAGTAATCTTGAAAGCGGCTTTCAACACCCAGTTCAACTTTGCAAAATTAGCTAAAAAAAATTCTGACTAATCTTTACCAACATTGCGTCCTATAAAGAAGACTTAACATAATATTGCGATGATACTGGATTGTGTTTAGGCTCTGGCACAATGACATCGCAGCTTTATAATAAAACTTATTTGTTTACCTTGCCGCTTTCAGGATTCTTTCACTTATATCACTTATATCACGGCTTGTCAGTTTTAGGGCAGGAGGAAACCCGTAACAGCCGTAGCGCTGAATGTTGCAGTAAATCTGCGAGCATCGGCTGGTACTGACAAAACCAAGGATGATAACTGCATTGCCACTCTACAGACAGCGCATCCTATCAATATCGCGTCAGAAAGGTAACTTTCGCGAACATTGATGCCGCGCTCCCGGGGCACTGTGTTCCTACTCTGTCATCTAATTCTATGCATTTCACATACCCAGGATAGGTTTACATTGTTGTATATCATACAACAAGCATTCATGTGCATCATGATACGTGCGTATCTGTTCCATTTGATTGATTTCAACATACTATCCTGATTCAAATTCAACAATATCAGACTTATTTCATCTTATGTATCTTCCAATAACCATCCCACTTATTCATCAACCTTCTGTTCCATCATCCTACTAATTAAACTATTAATATTTGTATTGTCTTCCTATCGTTCCTCCTTCGCATGTGCACTTTAGAGACTATCCACACTTTCTTTATCCATCTCCCGTTCTATTTTCCCATCAACCGTATTCCTCCATGATTAACCTTCAAATCCTTGTCACATACACTCTTATTACAATGATATTTTCAACGTTCTTCATTTCTGAAATCTGTATCCATCAAACATCAAATGTTCCTTAAATATTTTTGCTGAAACCAAATTATGCCTCTGCTATTACCAATACAATTCAAGCCACAAAAGAATGCATGTGCCAATTACGCCCATTGCAATTTATTCGATGGTTGTTTATCGTACAAATAATAATGACTGAAACTTCATTTAAATGCCATAACAAGTCCATGCTGTTATCGACAATATGTCTCTGTGTTATCGACAATATGTCTGTGCTGTTACTTATTAATTGCAACCTGATTAAAACTTGTACCCCCAATGCATCCATAACTTGCATCCATATTAAAATAGCAATGCTTGATGAATGAAAATAGTTACAATTTAATGAATACATAATATGTATATTTTTACCAAATTAATTGTGATTAATAACCTTTGTCTGACTAAAATATAAAAATCAATCTCCTTCTATTTTGGTCGTTATCATGCTTTTAATTGTCACCAGTCATTTCCAGCATATGTAAGAAGAGTAAAAAGGTTCCACCAGCTATATGAATACTACACTATTAATACGGAGCTTAACAGTAAGAAATACACATCCAATGAGACGGCTTGTGTTAGACGTAGCCAATAACCATCTTAACGTATTTACACACCTCCTGTCTGCCAAATATCAATAGTCAGGATCCCAGTCAAACCATGCTGTGTAGCCAACCGATTCCTACGGGCTCCTACGAGACGGCATCTAGCCAATCAAACATCTAGATTCTATTCTGATTGCAGATAAAATTGCATTCAGCCCAGTGCGTCGTCTTCATATAGGAAGTGTTCACGTTGTTATTTACTGTGCAGAGAACATATACAGGTAAGACTCGTCCTTTAATTATAATATTTTATATATTGCTCTATAGAATCTCTGTATATATCATTTCCATATCCCGTCCCGTTCTCAATGTACGTGAACACTTTTTAGATTTAGGAATGACCAACAGTAAGTATATGTCAGTGAAATGTCGGAAGGAATGTATGTGATGTTGGCAAATTAGATTTTAATACTGTTGTAGCTTTGTATACTTTTATTATTTTATTTTATTTATGGAGTTTTTAACCAGATAGCTGGCATATCCGTTTATGCTGAACGTTCATATATACGTCAAACATTCACTTTTCTTTTATTTGCATATCATTTCTTCCTTCCTCGATTAGAATAATAAATATGATATACTTTATGTATGTAGCAAACAGTGTAGATGTTCTTCCTGCAATATACAATGTATGCACATGATGAATGGAGATATAATGCATTGGAATACCAACTGTGTTGTCATTTAGGTTATGCTAGTTATGCGAGTTATGCTAGTTGGGATATCGTAGAATCATAATTGCTATGATGGAGTGCCCAGGTAATCAATATGGAATTTCATTAAGTACCCCCTTTTCTTTTTTTTTAACTAACATGACTGTCTGATAAAATGATTTTACTCGCGTCTAGTAAGAAAGTTGTTGGGAAAATACATGTTGTCTGAAAGATGAGTTCATTAATTAAAACACAAATAACGATGGTATTACTCACAATTTTAACTGAATTACTAACAGTTTTGATGGTACTGTATTAGAGGCAGCATGAGAACCGCTATATTAATGGAGCTGGAAAGTGCAAAGATAACTTATTATTGACCATTTATGTCAAAAGAACGTTCATTAGTATATCATAATGATACTCCCAGCTTATCAGACTGTCAGATTCTGTGCAGGTCTGCCAACTGCTTGAACTCGACGCCTAAAGATGTCATGCACTGCATCAGAGTATGGCAGCAGTTTCCTCTTTATCGTATCAGATGAAATGAGAATAAGGGTAACTGGCTGTACCACGTGTATACAGCACATACATGTATGCATAATAAAGTGTCATTGTATGCTACATGCATAAACACATGTATATACATACATTTACAACGTTGTTGGTGATTCTTAAAATAGTAGTAGTGATAGTCGTAATGTGTAGACATTACATACATCCACAAACAACAGACAGATAATGAACTGTTCTTGCAAATGAAATACCGTATTTGGCAGGTGCAATTCCACAATATCAAACTTTTTAATGCGTTTCATTGCATGGGTACCTCCTCTATATATTGAAACTAAAGTGTCCCATTGTACATGCAATTCCATTATGGTTATTTGTGTAAAGTGGTCGATCAAATTCAATATAAGATTCATGCCTTTCCCCCCTCCAAATTACACCTCTGGGAATTTTATTCAGATTTAAATTATATGTCAATCTAATAACATAACGTAATTCCGTTCACTTCTTCCTTCTCGTTGGATTGGCAAAGCAGGCATTGAATGGCGGAATGTAATGGCGTTGGAATTCTGTTACTAAATCAGGAATGCTTCCAGAAATAAAAAAGAAAAAAGATTGTTCTCGATTCCATCACTTCGATATTGGTACTTTTTCTGTAAGTAATGACCTAGGAATTGAACAAGGCCTGGCAATAATGGACCATTCATTACTGCTTTGAAATCTTTCACTGGTGATTATCACGTTGGCGTGCTAGTGATATCATGGACCGCCACATTTTGTTACCACGGTCAAGTTTATGGATATACTACCGACAGGAGCTCCTCTTGCGTTATCCACCGTACCATGAAATTGAAATCCGAATTGTTCTTCCCAAATTTTACAATATTCCTTAAATGATGAATGGCAGGTGTGTGGGTTTAACAAACTGAACATTGTTATCAAGTACTCATATTGTAATGTTAGTACCCTTGGTCAATTATTTAAAAAAATATATATATATACTAATATACAGACTGCGGGGACGGATACAGGAAGGTATGAGAGTGAGAATGAGAGTGAAGATTTATTTATAGAAAGTTGTCAATGAGCTATTTTATATCTACCTGCAGGGGTGTGCACGGGTGCCATGTTAGGCCCATGGTTCAAATCCAGTGAGTTTGTGTCGGTTGTTTATTACTCCGCACTGTCTGTGATTGATTTCAATAGATGAAACATTGTTCTATCTGTTTCCGCATGGATTGCATGACTATTTTGCCACCTCTACATTCATGGTGCAAGACGTACTTGTGATTTCCCGATAACTATAAAAGAAATAGACTTCCACCAAATGAGAACCTGTCATATGCATAACTGCATAACCCGATTCTTCTCCTGGTCCTGACGATAATTCATTCTCGGGTGGTTATGCCATACCTTCCGGCATGTGAGATCAAATACACTAAGAACGCCTTGTGGTGGAATACAAGAGGTTTCAATATTGTTCAGTTATTATGGGAGTTCAAGGTGAAAACATAAAATAACAAAAACAAGCTGTGTTTTATAAATCTCAGCTGGTGAAGGTGGAGTGGATTAAATGTGCTCGTCGTTGACGTAAGATAACTAATAGAAAAAATAATCCGCGCACTTATGAGAAAAATAACTTAAATCCACGGTTTTAAATTTGACGACATTCAAACAATCCACGGTTTTAAATTTGACGACATTCAAACGCGTGGTCGACATCGGCAAAATAATGATATTATATTAAACACAGAATGTGTTGCCGATTTTCGTTGGTAAATCAGTTAATTTACATGTATGCGTATATCAACCCTGCTTGAGTCGCTATGGAGACGAGTTTATACTTCATAATGTTTGCAAGTTTCATACTAAAAATATACTTCCACGCTTCCAATCGACTCGGAATATTTTGATAATGATGCAGAATACCCTTAATTGTGACACGTCTATGAATAAAGGATTCACATTATTGACAAGCCTTATGGATATTAAAGCGGAATAATTCTCCGTCTTATATAAGGTATCTTTGAGACGCGATGTTTTTGTCACTTGTCAAAATGAATGTTCCTATTATCAATGAATGTATAGCACTTTCAATAATAAATGCTTGAATCGGCTTAATTGAAATGGGTAAAGTTAAGACAACTAAGAACACACGCCCACGAGTATCGTGCGTTTTCAACGGAAAACGCACTTAACATGCGTGTTGGAATAGCTTCTGTGAAATAACAAGAACAAATTCTCGAAGGAAATGCTATAAATCGTTCACATCCACCGACATCAGCATTTTAAATAGTTAAATAATTTTAATTACTAAAACTCCAGGCATGACAGATTACTAGATATAGAAAGTTGATATTTCGGGTAGAATATAATAATGTTTCGATTGAATACTTATATTTGTATATGATGTGTACGCTAATAACAGTACAATATCATACTCCTAAAAATACAATAGTGTCCGCACTATCTAATACTTGTAATTTATTGTTTTCTTGGAACACGTCGTGTATAATTACAACAAAGCACATTAAGTCATTTGGAAATATAAATTCATAGATTAGAGGACGTTGTGACATGTACTATCTCTATAAATGGGAAATGACAGCATCGGGACCACAATTTGAGAAGCTAAATCTTATGGTCCTGCACAAAAACTCACGCAACTTGAATTTCCGCAGCATTAATGCAGCAGTCGTGAGGATTAAATCAATATCTAAAGTTAGCGCATATCACATAGAGCATGCCACACTTGAGCATTTAAAGTAAATGATGCACAATTTTCCTAAAAGCGATGCAAGATTTGTTAATAGGGAAGTAGCCTGGTATAATAGTAGTTGATAAGAGATCTGATGAATGACATGTTTTAAAGCTTTACGTTACGCTGTCCCACGCGGTCCTATCCATGCAAGAGATCTTCTTCAGGGTTAAGATGGAAAGGTATATCAGGTGTTTTGCTAAATTCATATTTTCTATGTTGAAGTGAGGGGGAAATAGATACAACTTTCGTTTGGCCTCCTTTCCAGAATTGATATCTTGTAATCAGAAATATGTATTATGATATAACGTGTTCTTCGAAATGCTATATCGTTTAATCGAATCTATAAGGATTGTTTTGTTTTCTGTCTTATTTAATGAAGGTTAAGTATGGTGCAGAGAAAGATTTTGCCTTTGGAGGACTGAAACGAATTAAACAAATAATTAAAATGTATATGTTCAACATGTCAATGTTTCAACATGTCAATATATATGAGGCGTCAAATAGCGTACAAGTTAAAATTACCTTCATTCGCATTACTTCTGTTACACTAGGTGAAATCAGAAAGGTTCAATTCGCTGATCATTTCAGTAAGAGTTAAAAACCTTTCTTGTACGCATCCTTAATATCCAACAGCAAACATTTTATAGCTTTAGCCTCTTCAAATACGATTCCTTTGATCCGCACTACAAAGCATAGAAACCATATACGATATCTGAAAATAACACGACTGCTTTTACCGGACAGATTACAGAATAAAGAGAGTAGTCATGCAATTACAGGTTTTTCGATAATTTTGTTCTGTTTTTTTTTTCAAGATCAAACAATATAGCCGCAGTACCTTGCATAGAAACATGTTTGATGTTCTAGCCTATCTTTTGTTGTCTATCATACATATTATTTAATTAAATGTTAACTTAGATATAGTTACATATAAAGTATTTGTTATTTAATATATAAATACAAGTAATAATAGGAATGGCATCGAACATTCAAGCTGACTACATACAGTGGTAATAATAATAATAATAATAATAATAATTTTTCTTTTGCGCTAAATATATACCGAAATATATCATTATCCCGCTTAACTTTCCTCACTTCCCAT